>JAJPUD010000874.1:154247-190761 GCA_023553655.1 Myrmecobius fasciatus
GGAGACAGAGGGAGATGGGAGGGGGGAAGAGAAAAGGAGAAGGAGAGAGAGACCACAAGTGGAGGCTGGATGACCACTTGTTGGAAATGGACACCTGTTCTGGTAGAGGTTTCATTAAAGATATAAAAAGCTCTAATTCTTAAGAAATAATTCCATAGCAGGTTGAATTTGTTGCTTGGTAGAATCTCTTCCAGCTCTGAGACTCCATGATTCTGAGAAATAGAAATTGAGAGAGATTCAGTTGCCTCGAAGATAATATAACAGACATTAAGGTCGGGGTCAGAGCAGCTTAGCTGGCATTGCTGTGTGCTGAGAGGGATGGTCAGGCTGCTGAGCTGCTCCCAGAATAGAGCTGATGATGTGACAGGCGGGGGCTCAAGCCAAATGCTTCCCAGTGTCTCTTCTGGGGGCCCCATGGGGAAAGGGCCCGCAGGGGAAAGTTTTTTAACTGGTACAGCCCTGAAACTACCTTGGGAAGGAGGCTGGGCCTGGGTTTCTTTCCCGGTTTTAGCCTTTGCTATTCCCTAGCTTTTAGGGCAGCTTCTCATACCATGTTCCTGTGAGATTGGAAGTTTCTTGAGGACAGGGATAGAGAGTCTTTTTTGAAACCTCTGTAGTCCCAGTGCCTTCACCAGTGGCCTCTCTTGATAGCCTAATCTGGCTAGGAGATAGCCCTGAGTTTTTCAAGAAAAAGTCAGGTAAACCCAGGCCCCGGCAGGTCCTGTCTAACTGAAAAAAGTTTTGAGTGACAGGGCTGCTGAGAGATTGACTAAGTGTCCCTGGGGACCAGTCTAACTCAGTTTAGAGAAGCTTTTCACTGAGTTGGCCCCAGGGCCATGCTTTTTATGTTGCCCCATCATGGGCCATAGCAATTCGCATAATCATGAAGACCCTGGAGGGTTTAGAAAGTGACTATGGAAACTGAGAAGATTATAGAACTTTTGACCTAGTGCAGTAAAAACCAGCGTCTTGTACCCATACAACTTTAAACAAATGTTTGAAGTGAATCAGGTTTTCTGCTCTTCATGGCACTCTTCCCATGCCACCAGGGAAAGGGTCCTTCGAGCATCAGACTTGGAATCCTTGCTCTGCTTCCTCATTTCCCACATGGGCCAGTGGATCTGGGCAACTCACTGTCTTTTGAGTCTCAGTTTCCCCATCTGTAAAGTGGAGGATTGAACTAAATGATCTTTAAGGGCTTTCTCAGATCTAAAATGTGATATTTGGAGGTCTTTTCCAGTTCTGATGCTAAGGTTCTATAATATTGACTTGATTTCAATGACTTCTCTACTGGCTTCATGTACCCGGGTCTGCCTGCCCCAGATGAACTATATGGGATTTCTTCAGAGCCAGAGTTGTATTTTCTAATTCTTTTGTATTCACTTCCCTGACTTTTTTCTTCTCTTCCCATCCCTTCTCCTATCCCCCAACTATGGGCCCCATTCTCAGTGATTCCACTCATAAATGCTTATTGACTGACTGAATGATTGACAGCTAGAGGCATCCCACAGACCAACTGGGTGATTCATGACCCACTCCAATGTGTCCTTTGGCACTGTCTGGGCAGAGAGGAGAAGAGACGGATGGATGCCAACACATGGTGGGTTGAGGGAGGGGGTGGAGAAGAGAGTAGAGTTTGACTGGCAGGAAGCCAGACATGCCCGAGGGTGGAATGACTGGGAGGTAGGACATAACACCAGGGGACAGAAATGGAGTAGACTGCCTTGCTGCCCTTTTCTCAGTCAGAAGAGGAAGGGAGAGAAGGATCAGCTTTGGGCCCTGTCCCTGACTTCATAAAATATCCTCTGGGAAGCTGTCTGCCTGTCTAGGGTCTTAGGACAAGGGAACTTTGCTTGAGAGCCTGGTGGATGGAGAAAGGGCACTCAATCAGAAGTTAGAGGGTTTAGACATGATACTTCATGTATCACATTGGACAAACCATTGCCCCTTTCCTCAGTTTTTTTGTCTATATAGTGGGGATGACAATATTTTATTCTGAGTCATCTCTGGGATGGTTGTAAAGATCAAATGAAATATAAATGAGAACTCCCTGCAGGTCAGGTAGCAGAGACCATGTCCCTTTTTATGTTTGCTTTTCCCCCACAAAACACAGAGCCATGCAAAATGATAAACACTTGATAAATATTTTAAACAAAATTGGATTGAATGTTAGCCACTATTATTCTTATTATTCTGGATTATCCTATGCCCAGACTTTCCCAATCCACCTCCTATTATAGGTATTTATGCAGAAACACAGAATGACAGAGTAGGAAAGGTCTTTAGAGATTACTTAGCCCCACTCCACTTTATTTGCTAGAAACCTGAAGCCTAGAGAAGAGAGCTCATATGTCCAATGGCATACAGGAAGTTAGCAGAAGAGCCAGCTGTCCTTTCTAACTATTCCATTCTCTTTCCTCAATGTCAAGATGGAACCAATAGGACCACTGGGGGGAGGGAGAATGTTTCATAGAATGGCCACAGAATATTCAGGCAATAAAATGTGAAGATAGTGGAGGCAACTAGAAAATTTATTTTGTTTTCTATAAATTTAAAAAATTGCTCATATCGTAATTGTATTTATAGAATGTAAGTGTTAAAGGGGTCTGCAGTAGACATCTAGTCCAATGTATACGTGAAAGATATCCAAACTTGCTTCATGTGTGGACAAAGTTCCTTCCCAATAAGAGCATTAATAGATAATATCCAAATCCAACTGTAAAACTTGGAAACCCCACTGAGGCATCATTTAGTCTCAAGCCCTGTCTCTTTGCTTATAGTTAGAAGTTCCTTCTCCATATTCATCTGTTTATCCATCCTTTAAAACCCAACTTCAAGAAACCTTCTTGGATTTCTTTCCCAACCTCTCCTTTTGGACTTCAGAAAACATTCCATTTGTGCTTCCCACCTATACTTATAGAACAGTTATCATAGCTATTCTTGTTTGGATCTTATGCCCCTAGTACACTGTGATTTCCAAGAGAACAAGTACTGTATTTTATTAAACTTCTGTCTCAGTGTTCAGCATTGAACTTTGTACATAGGGATGCCTAATAAATGCCTCATTGAATTAACCTTACCTTGCCCTTGTAATATTATTTTGTCTAGTATTATTTTGTTGTTGTTGTTATTCATTTGTTTCAATTGTGTCTAACTCTTCACGATCCATTTGGGGTTTTCCAGACAAAGATACTGGAGTGGTTTGCGTGTTTTACAGATGAGAAACTGAGGTAAATGGAACTAAATGACTTGTCCAGGGTCACACAACTATTAAATGTCGAAGCCAGATTTGAACTTGGGAAGATAAGTTTTTCTGACTTCTGTCTTGGTACTTTATCTACTGTACCACCTGCCTGACCTGAAATACTATTTTTTGGGGGACCAATTATTGGCATTCATTGAAGGAATGCTACATGACCTCATTCTTCATATTTGGGAGCATTTAATAGCATCAGAACAGATTTTTCTCATTGAAATCTCATACTAGATTTCTCAGAAAGAGCTTGGTACATTCCACTCTAGGCAATGGGGAGCCACAGATGGATTTTAAAGAAGAGAGCAACCTGATCCTAGGAATGTTGTCCTGGAAGTCTTTGCAGAAATAGCTTGAAAGGGGAAAGAAGGGGGTGCATCATAGGGAGAGACCTGGATTTTCTGTATGACTGTGCTACCTCTTAGCTGTGTGATAATGGACTCTTCTACTCTTTCTGGAAATCATGGTTTTATTGTATATAAGATAAGGAAACTGACATCAGAGAACTCTGCCAGATCTAAAGCTAAAACCATCTGAAATTAGGAGCTATTGATTATTCTTTTCTAAGTTCTCTTCCAGCTTTGACATTCAGAGACAAATATATTAGAGATTTAAAGCTTTCAGGCCAGCCAATTGACTCAATGGATAGAGTATAGAACTTGGAGTCAGCAAGACCTGAATTTGAACTAACTGGGTAACCCTGGGGATATAATCTCTCAGCCTTATTTTCATCCTCTGTAAAAATAGAGTTTATAATAATATCATCTATCTCATAGGGTTGTTGGGAGAATAGAATGAGTTAATATAGATAAACTGCTTTGCAAATCTTAATGCAATATAAGGTGTTGTTCTTCAGTCATTTCTATCGTATTCACCTCTTCGTGAAGAAGTGCTTACAAGTGTTTGCAGAATGCTGCCATTTGAGGTTTTCTTAGTGAAGATGTTGGAGTGATTCACCATTTTCTTCTCTGACTCATTTTACAGATGAGGATACTGAGGCAAATAGGGTTAAGTGATTTGGCCAAGGCCACACAGCTAGTAAGTGTCTGAGGCCAGATTTGAACTCAAGAAGATGAGTTTTCCTGACTCCAGTCCAATGCTGTATGTATCATTTAGCTGTCTTAAAGCAGTATATAAATACAACCCTATCTGGAGTTGGGGGTAGAGGCAGGGGACAGAGAAGATAAGCAGATGCTCAGGAATAGTTTGACAGAGCATTGTACCCTACAGATGGTACCCTTAAGCGGTTAACTGTTTGTTGTTAAAGATAGATCTGGTCCCCCAGGAAGCATCAGTTGGGTATGTTCAGAATGGAGTGCATGGCCACATTTCCCCCTCCTACCCCTAATGCAGCAAGATTCCTTCAAATTCACCTGTTCTTTTTTCTCCTCCTATTTGCCTCCCTCAGGAGTCAGATACCACATGGAGGCTTGCCTGTACCTTCAGCCCTGGAGGGAATTGTGTGGTTGAGCTCTCCTGGGGGTTGAGGAGCAGATTCTCATTCCTGCCCAACCAGTTCCCATTTCCATTAACTAAAATCATGCCAAATGCTTGCAGCATCCCTTCCCTGTGCCTGGCAAGTGGAGATGTTGGCTGCTGTTCATCAAATTCTAGATTCTTAGTGCTTGAAAGGCTCTTGGAGATCCAGCTCTCTGCCTGATATAGGAATCCCCTCCACACAACCACTTTCCATAGAATCTTTTGCCTCTCTTTGTATATCTTGAGAGGTAGGGAGCTCATTATTACTAAATTTTTGAACTGTTCTAACCAACCCTTGTCCCCCTTTATGATTTCATTGTTCAGTTCCCTCTTGAATTCCCAGATAATGGTTTGCCTGCCTGGGGCATCTTCCTACTCAGCAGTGAATTGAGTTGGGGGTGCTGTTGTTTCTCCCCAGATGCTAGGAAACGTACAAAAGACATTCTCTTTGTGGAAAAGGGAATTCCAGAGAAAGCTTCATCCTGCCTTCCTAGCCTGATTTCACCCTACCCTGCTTCATGCATTCTATATTAAACCAAACTGGATTATTCTCTGACCCCTAATCTTGTCATTCTCATTTCCATCTCCTCTTCTGTATATTTTGCTTCCCTTTCTTAGACTGCCTCCTCCCCATAGATGTACCTGTTGAGTTCTCTTCTTTTAAGAAGCTACTACTTTGATGAAGACCCCAAATTCTCCCTCTATCCCACATGTATGTATTTTGTGTGCAACTTTTTAGGCATATTATTGAAGCAGTGTTTGTAGTAGATCAAGTATCATTGAATTAATAGTCTGAACAACCTGGGTTCAAATGCCACTTAAGACTCATTAACTGTATATCTCTTGGCAACCCACTTTATTTTTCTGTGCCTCCGTTTTGTCAGTTGTCTTCAAATGATGATCTCCATGACCTCTAAGTTCTACCTCTAAATCTGTGGTTCTATGAAATTACTGTTTTTCTTCATTAGAATGTAAAGTCCTTGAGAGCAGGTTTCTTTTTTCTTTTCTCCCTTTTTTTCTTCTCTTTTCTTTGTATCCCCAGTGCTAGTACAGGAAGTACTTAAGTGTTTGAGTTTAGAAGCCATTTAGTGTAACCCCTTCATTTTACAGGTGGGGAAATGTAACTCCCTAGGAGTGTGACTTGTCCAAGGTCCTTAAAGTAGAATGTTACAAAGTCTGAATTTGAAGCCAAGTCCTCTGACTTTAAATCTGGTGCTCTTTCTGTGACAACATAAATATGTTCTTTCTCCTCATTTCCCAAGAGTCCTTGCTAAAATCCTTTCACATTCTGGGTGTGTGTGTGTGTGTGTGTGTGTGTGTGTGTGTGTGTGTACTTTAAATATGAATACATGTTGTAGCAACTCCTTTAAATTATTACCTCTTCTGGGACACACTCTGATTTGTACTCTTAGCTCTGAATACATAACCTGGCATACACCAAGTGCCTGATAATTGTTTATCCTATAGCTGTACCACTAGAAATAATGCTATCAAGTTGATTTCAGAGTTGGGGTAGAGAAAGTACTCATCCAAATTGATTTGTATTTTTTGAGTAGAGGCAGGATGAGCACTTATTGGGGGAAAGTGGAGAACTTGCTCTGTTGTAGGCTGAACTAGATGGTTTTTGAAGTGTCTTTGAAGAATGAGATTGGATTATTTTATGAAGAAGATTTTGTTTCCTTGGATGAGAAGAATAGGGGTGCCAGGAATGGGTGGGAGGTTTCCTGAGCTGATCCTCTTGATCTTAAAAGGGGAAGGAAGAGAAAGAGGAGAAGAAAGAGAATCCTTTGGTTTTCCAAAGCACTCTACAAATATCTCATTTATCTTTAAGACAATCTTGGGAAATAATTGCTATTATTATCCTCACTTTATAGATAAAGAACTGAGGCAGAATTATTCAAGATCACACAAGATCAAGAAGCAGTAAATATCTGAAGTCAAAATTGAACTTGGGTCTTCCTGATCCCATGTTGGATGCTCTGTTCCCTGTGCAGGCTAGTTGGCAGACACTAGCTGTTTAGACAGATCAGTGATTCTGACAGTGTATCCTCTCTGAGCTGAGAAGGATTCAGTTGATAATTACTGAGTTCATTCCCAGGAAATTGGTTTTTTGGAATCTGTGGGGGTCTCAGGTTGGAATTTAAAGTTAGCAGAGGGCCAAGATAATCTAGTCTGAAGTCCTCATTTTTCAAAGGAGGAAACTAAGTCTCAGAAAAATGGGATGGAACATGCTTAAGGTCAAGTTAGTAGAGTTGGTATCTGAAAACAGACCCAGTGATTCAGTATGCTTTAGGGAGATAATGGCAGATCCAGGAGTTAATCTTGCTTCTAGGTCAAGGGTTCTTCACCAAGGAGAAGCCTATGGACTCCTCAGAATATTTTTAAATGCATAAAATAAAATCTACAAGATTGTAAAAAACTATGTGGAAATAGTTACCAAACTACTAAAAACCCTTGCTCTAGTCAAATCCAACAGGACTGTTATTCGTTTGCCTGGTATCCTTCAGTAGCTTCCTGTTGTCTTTACTCTGTTTAGTCAGTAAGCATTTATTAAGTGCTTACTATGTTCCGGTTGATTCAACTGCCTTGCTTGACTTTAAGCCCCTCTGCTGTCTGTTTCCTCTGTTCTCCACTGTGCAGCCCCTATATTTGTGGTACTCATTTGAGATTCCATGCCTTCTCTTATATTCCCTGTTCCTTGCTTTTTATCCTTTTAATCCCTCTCAATCCTCCCATTGCCTTGTACACTATGTTAGGTTATGGTCCAACACAAAAGTTTTGGGTGGTTAGGGTACCTAGCTTATGTATCTCTGTCCCCTTTGTCCCCAGGCTGACAGGCAGTGAGCCCCTGACCATCCTCCCACTGACGACAGAAATGGAGGAGGCTGCCACAAAGGCCCACTACAAGGTGTGTGACCGGCTCAAGCTGGAAAAGAAGCAGAGACGCATGTGCCGGCGGGATCCGGGTGTGGCCGAGACACTTATGGAGGCCATCAGCATGAGTGCCCTCGAGTGCCAGTACCAGTTCCGATTTGAGCGCTGGAACTGTACTCTGGAGGGTCGATATCGGGCTAGCCTGCTGAAGAGAGGTCAGTCCTTTGGACAAGGGCTGGAGGGGGAGGGGGAAGCTAAGGGAGGAAGGGGAGGCAGGATGCTTAGGTAGATGGTGGTGGGAGTGGATGCTTTGGGCAGCTAGTTCCCAGCTTCCCCACCTATAAAATTGGATGTTGGAGGGTTGAGCTGAGGGACAGAAGAGATTTCCAAGATCCCTAAGGGCTTTGAGATTCTCCATTATGAAGTTCCTTTCAGCCCTTATTTCCTGTGGTTTAGTAGGGAAAAGGAGGGTGTCTGTCCATGAGAAATAAAGGAGTGCTAACAGTGCTTTCCTCAGATGTGGCACCTGAGGTAGGGAGATAGGGATGGGAAGGGGGGGCAGTGTGAACCTCCAGGAGCCTAGGGACAGGGAAGGCCAACTGGGCTCTCTCCACCATTTTACTGCTTAAGGCTGGCCCTGTCTATGGTTATAGGATCCGTCCATCCTTCCATATTATTTTTTAAGTTTCCCCTGGCACCCGAACTTCGAATTGAGCTTTGATAGAGTAAGCAGAAGTTATTTCATAGGAAGATTTTTTTTGAGGGGGAGGGCATGTGGTGTGGGGCTTGTTAGGGAGACTTGGGAATTGATCCCGGCCGCAGGGCTGGTGCCTTGTGGCTGGCAGGCTGGGGGAGGCACCCGGGGTTAGAATGGCTGCATTGATTGGGAGCTTATTATCTTGTTACAGAATATCTCATGCAATCAAATAGCGCCCAGTGGAGACAGTTTGGGCACTGGCGAGAGCCCAGGGCTGTGTGTGTGTGTGTGTGTGTGTGTGTGTGTGTGTGTGTGTGTGTGTATGTGTGTGTTGGGGGTGGGTGAGGGAGGAGACAGGGCGGGGTCTGGAGAGGGGCCCTTGGGAAAAACTTGGAGCTCAAACTTCCTTCTATCTGACTAAGAACAGTTTCTGTCTCCCTGGGGCAGGAAGAAGGAGGAGGGAGACAAATGGGATTGGAAAAGGGAGGGCAGTTGAAAGGAGATCCACCTCCCCTTCTTTACCCCCATTTTCCTCTTTCGCCATTCTTAAACGCAGTGCAGGACCAGAAGAGGGAAAGCTGCAGCCTGGAGGTGGGGATGGGGGGGTTAGGTCAGAGGGCAGTGAGCTTCTGTTCAGCTGTCAGAGGAATGGGCATTGGTGTTCCTGACCTGCTGGGCATGAAGGGGCACAGCCTGTGCTGTGCTCCCCACTCTGGCGATGGTACCTCCTTGGGCATATATCCTTGGCCCTCCCCTACCACCAACCACCTGTTGGGTATCATCCAGGGCAGAATGGTCACAGCCATTTGCCTCAATAGGTTGGTGAATGGATCCTGAAGAATCATAGAATTTAGAGCTGGAAAGGACCTTGAAGAACATCTACTCTATCCCCTATTTGATAAATGAGACGGCTGGCCCCTGCAAAAGAAGGGACTTGCTCAAAGTGTCCCCTAGATCATGAGCTGCTGGGCTAGGATTCCCTGGTCCAGGCCTTCATTACCATCCGCCTGAGCTGGGCCACACATGGACTGGGCAGATGGCTGCTTAGCATGAAGCTGGCATGGCTACGGGTGATGAAATAACTATTTGCTGCTGGTCATGTCTGCAGCTGGTACCACCCAAGGGCCACGAAGAATGGAGCTTTCCTTTCTGAGGCTAAAGCCCTGGGTCTTCCCTCTCCTCTATGAAGTCATTTTGGAGCCTGTATTTTAAGAAGATGAAGATTCCTGACCTTATCACTCACTCCGTGTATAATTGTGGTTCTCTCCCCATCTGTGAAGTTTATTATGTGCCTCCCAGGTGCCAGGAACTATGTGAGGTGCTAAGGATACAAATGTAAGAAAGGGATCTCCCCCCCCCCCCCCAGGAGCTTACTTTCTAAAATAAAAGGGTTAGGACCAGATTAGGGTTGGACTTTTAGATCCTTTCAGGCCTAAGTGGTGCAGTGGATAAAAACACTGAGCCCAAAGTCAAGAACACTTCAGTTGAGTTCAAATCTAGCCTGAGTGACCCTGGGCCAGTCTGCTGATCTCTGCCTCAGTTTATCTATCTGTAAAATTGGGGATACTTGCAGCATTTACCTCACAGGGTTGTTGTCAGCATAAAAATGAAGCAATATTTATAAAGTCTCTATAGATGCGTTAATAAATCTTTGTTCCCTTATTCCAGGCCTGACTGTATAATCATATAATGACTAAAAATCTAAGCACTAGCTCTACACAGGTTAAGTTATAGATAGATAGCATAGGCCTATTGCCCAATTTTATCTTAATTTTTTTTTAGAGTTCTGGGTAGCTTAGCCCCTTTGATGAATCTGTGGCCCTCTGAATTATTTCTCCAGGCATTGCCTTCAAGTTCAAGAAAGATTCCCCCTTAGGGTAGCCCTTGAAGAACCCAAGGCTGCTCTTCCTGGTCCTCATGCCCAGAAGTCCTTCAGAACAAGTGGCTGTTATTTCTGGAACTCTTTATGCTTTTCAGATTTCTTTTTATCCTTTATCTGATCCTCACAACAGCCTGTGGGGGTAGGCAGGGTGGGCCCACAGAGACTGAGTGATTTGACCACCGTCGCTCCCTAAGTCTTGGCTTTTTCCACTCGCTCACCATCTTCCATGTTTTATTCCTTCACTGGACTTTATCCTGGTCTTCTCTGGCTACAGATATTTCTCTTACCCCAGATAGCACAGTCCCTCATGTTTGTCTGATAATAAAGCCATTTTCCTTGACCTTTCTCAGCCCCACAATGCATCTCTGAGGTGAAACAACAGACCTTGCAAAGGGTCATTGTGAGAGGTGGACTCTGGGGATCTCAAAGAACCAGGGAATTGGGAGTTGTTGTGCTGACCCATGACTGTCACCTTGTTCTTCCCTCTGGGGTCAAGAAGAACAAACTTAATCATGGAATCAGAGATCTAGAGCCAGAAAGGACCTTAGAAACCACTCACTTCCCCCTACCCATCATTTGACAGATAAAGAAACTGAGGCCTAATGGGATTAAATGACTAAGTCACTAATGTGATTAAGGTTGCACAAATACCAAATGTCAGAGCCAGAATTTGAACTCAGATCCTGTGACTCCAGATATAGCAGGGTCTCCAGGTTCATCATCCTGACCTTCATCCTTCTTATGTGGCCAGGTGGCAGGGGATGGTAACCTCAATAGAACAGGACTCTTGGCTTTGCTATTGACTATCTGGGTCTTTTTGGTCAAATCGTTTCCACTATCTGTTGTTGTCTAGTCATTTCAGATTCTTCTCGACCCCATTTTGGGTTTTTCTTGGTAAAAATGCTAGAGTGGTCTTCTATTTCCTTCTCCAGCTCATTTTACAGATGAGGAAACTGAGGCAAGCAGGTTTAAGTGACTTAACTAGGGTCACACAGTTACTAAGTGTCTAAGGCCACACTTGAACCGAGGAAGATAAAGTCTTCCTGACTCTACTGTGTCATCTAGCTGCCCCATTCTCTAACCCTCACTTTATTCTTTAAAATGAGAGGTTGGGACTGGTCCAGAAGTTGTGTGTGTGTGTGTGTGTGTGTGTGTGTGTGTGTGTGTGTGTGATGGTGTCCTTTGGGCAGTGTCTCATGAAGTCTATGAGCCCTTTCTCTGAATCATGCTTTTAAGTACATTAAACAAAACACATAAGAAATGTAGTTATCAAATAATTTTTTCTTTTTATGGACTGAAAAAAGTTTTAAACCAACCTGAAAAATGTTTATGTATTTTTTAAAGAAGAACCCTCTTAGTTCCTTTCTAGCTTTAATGGTGAGGTTTGAGAAAATTAATAAGCATATATGAATATACACATGCACACTAGACACACACATGTGTGCACACATATACATATGTATACCCTCCTATATCCCACAAAGAAAACAAAAATCAACCGAGTACTGATGATTTGAGTCTTTTATTATATCTGGAAGCTCCATGTCTCCTCATCCATCCATCCATCATACATCCAGGCCACAAACTCTGATGGAAATCTAGACATCACTATTGGAGATGGAGACCCAATTGGGCCCTGAAGGCTTCCCTTGGTTGGAAAGAGAGACTTTGAGGTTTTTTTCCCCAAGCTTACAGGGAATAATGAGAAAAGCCTTCCATTTGAAATGAGGAGATAAGAGTTCCCATCATATCCTGGACACTGGCTAGTTGCCTATCCCTGGGAAGTTTCTTTTATTCTTTGAGCCTCAGTTTCCCATGCTGTAAAAAGAATGGTATGATGGAGGAGTGATGGAAGCCCTTGGCCCAAGTGCTGCTTCCAATACATTGCTAGCTGTATGCACTTAGAAATCCCCTTTACTCTCTTCAGGCTTCAGTTTCTACTGAGTAAAATGAATGGTGTCAGGGATAGAGTGCTGTATTTGGAATCAAATAGCCTCGGTTTATAATCTGCTTCAGGAACTTACTAGCTATGGTCCAGTCTGGTCAGGTCATTGAGCCTCAGTTTCCTCATCAGTAAAATGAGAGGGTTAGTCTCAAAGATCTCTAAGGTCCCTTCTAATCTAAAAATCCTCTGATACTATGATTCCTGAAGTCTCTTCCAGCTCTGATGGTCTGTGAATTTATGATTCTGTTAGACATTTGGGAGATAGGGGGCCTTTCCCCACAATCCACAATCACACTTAACCTGAGATAGAAAGGACAATCTGAGATGTGTTCCCCAAAGGATTATAGATGAGAATAAATTAGAAGGAAGTGGTTCTCCTACTTTCATAGACATTGTCCCCTTAGGGCTTCTGGCACCTAGGGAAAGGGAGTGAGGAGAGTGGTTAAAGCTAAAAGAGAGGGCCTATAGCCCTAGGCCTTGCTGAAACTCCTCCTGCCTACCTGGAACTTCTCTCTCCTGCTCAGATACCTTGCCTTTGGCAAAAGACTTTCTCCTTGTCTGCTTCACTTTAACAAAAGCCTCTTTGTGTTTCGAGCAGGGGGGACACTCAAAGTTTAGATAGACACAGTCTTGCCTCCCTGGCCTCCAGGAGTTCTGTAAGGGGGATGTGACATAGCTGTGCAATATTTCCAGGTGAATTTATCAGAGAGGTGCAAGTATAGTGCTTGGATGGGATGTTTTGTAACTAAGTGGGCAAAGTAAAAAAAAAATTCTAAGGGGTTGATTCCTTTGGAGATAGACTTTAAAAGCCAGATGGGGATTAAATGGGGCACAAAAGCAATGCAGAAGGGATGCTCCAGGGAGATGCTGGGGGAATTCTTAGGGGAAGTAGTCACCCACTTAGGGTTGGAGCCTGGTCTAGTAAACTTACACCCTAAGTTACCAAGGGAACTGGGTGACAAGTGGGTGGGTACCTGCTACCCATCTCTAACATTCTAGCTTTTGCTTATTTGTCCTAGGTAAAAAGGTAGACAATCCTCCCCTTCCTGATTGTTGCCCTTTTCCCCATTGACTTCATTTTGTTCTCTCCAGCTGTCCCCCATTACAACCTACTCTAGGAAAAAGGATGGGAGGCTAGAGATGGGAGGGACCCTAGAGATGGTCCCCTTTTAATCTGGCTCCTTCATTTGACAGGTGAGGTCCCACAGCTACAAAGCAGCAGCTGAGATTCCAACAGATACCCAAACACTAGGGCCATGTTGTTTCTGCTACACAGACCTGTTGAACTGGAGGCATTGGGCTCCCTTCCTATCTGCCTGTTGAAATTCTGATCCACCCTTTAAGCCCACTTTAAATGTCAGCTTCTTCAGGAAACTGTCCCAACTTGAGGCTGCACTTATTTTTGGATCTCTATAATATATTTAACTATAATCATAAATAATATTATGCAATTGTAGCTGTTTGTGTCTTGGTCTTCACCCAGAATGAGAGTTCCATAAGGGTAAGGATCAACTGCATCTTGGCTAAACTGTGCATCTCCCCAAGTAGTACAGGCTTTTATTCCTTTTAGGGGTTTAAGAAATATTTGGGGAATTGAATCTGAACCTTGGGGATATTGATTATAGATGTTAAAGGTCATCCCTTCATTTAGCAGAGTCATTATGGATGACTGATTGACAGACACTGATTATTCCTCAAAGGCCTTTAGATTTAGAGCTAGAAAGTCTGATCTCCTCATTTTACAGATGGAAGATTAAATGATCATAAAGGATCATACACATAGTGAGGTTCTGGGATGGCTTCAGACCTAGATTTTCCTTATTCCAAGTCTACTACTCCTTCTGAAATCTATGTTGGGTTGAGATCAAAAGCTTCAGCTAGCAGGACAATGCTTCATTTGGCGAATTTCTCTTGATAGTTGAGGATCTATGTTGTGAGGACAGGGACTGCTTAGTCTATTGGTATACCCCCCAATTTTGAGGCATTTCCCCCCTCTAATCACCAAGAGAACTGGGTTTCTTCTTACTCTTTTAGAGTAATCCCTTCCTCTACTCAGGGCTTGGGTTATGTTCTTATTTGTAATATAAGGGGGGTTGATTCCATGCTCCCTAGGAAGCACCTTCTATGTGCAGAGCCTGGGATAGGCTCTAGGGGCAATGTAAAAGTGAAACGTAAAACAGAGCCCCTGTATGCAGATAATTACAAAATGTGTTATAGTAGTAAATCTGTGCTGTATGAGGTCTGAGGGGGGGTGCTGTTACTGGGTGGGATGACAATTGGACCCATAGATCCAGGAAAGCTTCTTGGAGAAGGGAGTATTTGAGAGAAGGTATTAAAGGATGTTTTAAAGAGAGATGGAGACAGGAAAGCCTTGGAAACAGCCTGAGCATTGGTGCAGAGGTAGGGAAGTAGGGGGATCTGCTGGGGGATGTGGGAAGGACAAAGAGTTGTCTACTTTGGCTGGGGTGCAGAGTTCATTGTGAGGAGTAATGTGAGATGTTTGGAAAAGTAGGATACTTGTGGGAAGCCTTGATTGTTAGGCACTGGAGCTTAAAATGGGAGCTTTGGAAGGGTTCTCCAGCCTTTGTGATCATGACTGACATGATCAGATCTCTGAGCTAAAATACTACTGCTTCTGCTGCTACTACTATACCACTATTACTACTACTACTACTACTACTACTACTACTACTACTACCACCACCACCACCACCACCACCACCACCACCACCACCACCACCACTACTACTACTTACTACTACTACTACTACTACTACTACTACTACTACTACTACCACCACCACCACCACCACCACCACTACTACTACTACTACTACTACTACTACTACTACTACTACTACTACTACTACTACTACTACTATCACCACCACCACTATTACTACTACTTACTACTACTACTACTATTACTACTACTACTACTACTAGGATAATTGTTCATCTGGAGCAGAGAGGAGTATAAGGTCTAACTATCAGTCAGAACAGGAAGGGAACATGAAAGATCATCTTGGCCAAAGGCACAGCAGCAGTGGGGGAGTGGAAGCACGTTTTGAGCTTGGATCCTGCCTGCACTTCCACTGCTCTTTCTCCTAGGGTGGGATGTTTCTGGGGGGTCATGACAAGGTCCTGCATAAACAGTGATGGCAGTAGAAATAGAAGGGAAGCTGGTGTATGTGAGAACTGTCTGTTGTTGTGGAAAAGGCTCAGTCTTTAGACAATCCCTTCTCCCCTGCTTTACGAGTGCTTATTTCACATCCCAGGGCCTCAGTTTCCTGCTCTGTAAAATGGGGAAGATTATAGGAGGAAATGCTTTGTCAGCCTTTTAAAGCATTTTATTCTTTAGGGACCGATCTGGGCAGGAGGACATTCTTACTGCTCACAGGGCAGCTGGCAGACCTTGTCTGGCGCTGCCAGCCTGCAGAGGCATTCTTGCTGGCCTAGGAGGGTCTTGCAGCCCGCCTTTGGTCCCCTGTCCCTGCAGTTAGACAATGCTGCCTCCCCCTGGCTGTCCTGGCCTAGGGATGGAGGGGGGAGGGGAGGAGGGGGTAGGGCAAGCTGGTTGGCAAGAGCAGTTGCTGGCTTGTTGTGAGGTGCCCCAGCGAGAACTTGAGGCAGTGGAACATCTCGGGTTTCTCTTGGTAGGGAGGGCTCCAGGCTGGCCGGCCTAGGTTTCTGATGACTTTGGACACATGCTGAGTATGTGTTACCCAGCCCCTTCTGAGAGGGACGGGGGGGGGGGGGGGGGGACGGTGGGAGGTAGTTGTGGCGTCCTGGCCCAGGGAATGGAGCTAATGTTCACTGTCTCATACAAAGCAAAATTCCCCTCTTTTTGCCTTTCCCCCATTTTCCCCCTTTCCTTTCTCTGCCCTATGGTGGGCCCCTTCTCCCCCCACAAGGTTTCTCTTCTTTTTTCTTAAGCTCTGGGAGGGTATCAACAAAGAAACTATGCTCCCTCTTTATGACTGGACCAACCAAGGCCAGCAAGAAGTAAATGGGTGATTAATTGGGCTGTGTGGTTTGATAAGAAAGCTCCTTCCCCTCACCTCTCCTTAACATACCTTACCTACTAGCCTTATACCTGGGGATAGTTACACACACACACACACACACACACACACACACACGCACACACAATTTATAGAAAGAAGTGCCGGATTTGAATTCTGACTCTGCTACTTATTACCTGTGTGGTTTTGGCCAAAACCACTTACTCTCCTTCAGTTCTAATTTTCTTTATTCTCAAGTCTCTTCCAGCTTTAGTATTTTACAGTCCTATAAATATTGAGTTAAGGCTTGATGAGTTACATTCAGCCTGTAGCAGTCACTAACATTTTAGTATGAGTTATCAACTATTTTCCCCCTCTGAGACTGACTTTTGGGAGTAGGGGAACAGAAATGTTATAGTGGAACTGTTGATAGGAGAAGTGGGAAGGCATTGAGTCTAGGCCTGCTAATTCCCTGACTTTGCATAGGGCTTTCTCAGAGGACTCTTAGTTATTCCTTGGCCTACCTCAAGTTGCACTCTGTTCACCTTATAAATAATACTTCCACTAAACACTATTTAGAACTACAGTTCTAGTACAATGGGGATTGTCCCTTCAACCCTCTATATTGAGATAATTCCCCCAATTCTTATCCTACTTGACCCCTACAAATCAGAAGCCCTGAATGTCAAAACTGGAAGAGATCTCTTAGGGGCCATCGATCTAGTGTAACCTGCTGATTTTACAAATGACCAAACTCAGGGCTTAATGATGGGGATTTGGACATGCGAATATTGCTAACCTAGGCTTCTGCCCTTCTGTCCCTCTGCTGGGTAGGTTTCAAGGAGACCGCCTTCCTATATGCCATCTCTTCAGCTGGCCTGACCCATGCCCTGGCTAAAGCATGTAGCGCTGGGCGCCTGGAGCGCTGCACCTGTGACGAGGCACCGGACCTGGAGAACCGGGAAGCCTGGCAGTGGGGGGGCTGCGGGGACAACCTCAAGTATAGCAACAAGTTTGTCAAAGAGTTCCTGGGGAAGAAGTCCAGCAAAGACCTACGTGCCCGTGTGGACTTCCACAACAATCTGGTGGGAATGAAGGTGAGCAGGGGCCCCTGGCAGAGAGGGAGAAGGAGGGGATCGGTCCTTATCTTTCCTCTTGGCTTGGGTCATCCTTTTTTCCCCCTAGTAAACTTATTTATTTTTAGTACACATTGCTTTATGAATCATGTTGGGAGAGAAAAATTGGAGCAAAAGGGAAAAACCCTAACCCTCATGTGTTTTGGAGGAAGTTCTTCCTACCCAACTGCTCAAATCCTCTTGGGCTTATAGTATAAGCCCTACCTCCTTCAAGATGCCTCCTCTGATCTCCCTAGTTTACCATGACTTTTTCCTCCTCTGTGAGTCAGTAGAACTTACTCTCTCTGTTCTGTGTGTCTTTCTTGTCACTCTTAATTAGACCCTAAGCTTCCTGAGGGCAGCAATGGTATATATCTTTTCTTTTCCTTCAATCCCTCCTAAGCTGGATGCACAGTTCTAAAATTTAGAACATAAAAGATCAGAATGGTTAGTGACCTTAGATCATGATATCAGAAGTGAGAAAGACCATAAAACATGAAATATTAAGGTTGGAAAGAAGCTTAACATTTGCATCATTTAATCTACCTCATTGTACAGAAGGGAAAACTGGAATTTTTGAATGTATTTGTTTATAATGAAGTGACTTGTCCCTCTACTAAATTATCACACCCAGGTCTTTTGACTGCATATTCACTGACATTTCCCTTATGTCTCTAAAGGCATAGAACATAGGTTGTTAATAAGACTGTAAAAGATGGTCTGTGGCTAGTATGATATATTTGACCTGGAATTAGAGATCTGGGTTAGAATCCTTTTTTCTAATACTTCTCAGGGGAGTTAACTGTAGCCAAATCACTTTATTTTCTGAACCCAAATTTCCTCATCTGTAAAATGGGAACGTTAATGGAAATGGTCCCTGTCTGATAAGGTTGCTGTAGGTATAAATGAAATAATGCTTTTATAAGTGCTTTGTAAACCTTAAAGCATGATCTAACTACATGGTGATGTTTGGTATCATTAGTAATAATAATTGCCATATTAATGGTATAAACACCTAAAAGGAGCTTAGAAATCATTGAGTCCAAAACTCTTCCATTACACAAGAAAGTGAGGTCCAAATCCCTGGTCCAACTCAGTGAGTTAGCAGTATAGCTAAGTCTAGAGTTAATGCTAGCAACAATGATGGCTAGTATTTATTTAACACTTTAAGGATTGTAAAACCCTTTGTAAACATAATCTCCTTTGATGCTCACAACACCCTAGGAGATAGGTGCTGTTATTATCCCCCATTTTACAGATGGGAAAGCCAGGGCAGACAGAGATTAAGTAACTTGCCCAGGGTTTTAGGCTACTAAGTGAAGCTGAATTTGAACTCAAGTTATCTTGATTCCAGATCTAGGGCTCTATTTACTGAAATACCTACATCATAGTACAGTGCCTTCCCCTCCTCCTTTTTTACTTGAATGAATCAAGAAAGTGAGGAGATTGAGGAAAGGATGCCTAGATATGTAGAGAGGAGGAGGTCCACTCACCCTGATTAAAGGAATCATGGTGTTTGGTCCCAGATAGAGGCAGCAGACTATGTAACAATAACCTTGTTTTTGACAATTCCTCCCAATGGTGATAACAATTTGTTTTTTTTGTATTTATTGTTTCATGGTAGTATGATAATCCCTTGATGTAGTATCCTATCTGATTGATGAGTAAATTAAGGCTCAAAGATTGTGTAATTTTGGGAAGTCACTTAAATGGGTTGTGGCAGAATGAGGATTACAATCAGAGACTTCAGACTCCCAATCTAATGTTTCTCTCTCCATTGTGCCTTGTTGACCAGGTCTTAAAAGAAATTATACTGAAATTCTCATTTTGGTGCAGTCCAATTTAAAAAAAGAAATTAAAATTCCTAGAGGGTAGGCATTTTGTTTCATCTTTGTAGCCCTTGCTTGTCTTTTGTTCTTAAAGAGGACCATGATATCAGGGAGGGGGTGCTGTGACATGCAAATGAATTAGATTTAAGTGAGGGAGGTCTGTACAAGGTCATCTGCCTCACTTTCCCCTCCAGACATCTGGGTTCAGTGGCCATATAGAGTGCAGGATGACTAGAGATGGTCCTGGATACAATGAGAGACCTTGACCTTTACTGCCTAGTCTGTAGCCTTATACAAAACCTAATATGTGTCTAATTGAATTGGCCTTTTTGACATTTAAGTATTAGTGGTGGCCTCTGACTTTTGTGGTCAAAATTGATCCTAGCCTGGAATAACAGCAGGTGGTTTTAAGACTGTGGATTCTGTGGTCACTGGAAGCAAGCATGGGTTCACTGTGAACATGTCAATCCAAAGTAAACTGATTTGCTTTTTTGACTGGATTGTAGATCAGGGAAATGCTGTAGGTACAGTTATAGATTTTAGAAGACATCTGTCTTTGTGGAGGGATGTGGCTTGGATGGAGTGATATTTGTATACGTATATATGTACATATGATATATGATATTATGTAATTTTCATAGTTCATTAAAAAATGATTCACAAAAAATTTTGCTAACTTGATCGCTATTCATCCAGAAAGAGTCTCTAGGACAGTGGTCTAGGAATCTTCCCTGGATCTTATTTTGTTTAACGATTTTGCCTATGACTTGGATGAAGACAGAAGACTTATCACATTTTCAGATGACACAAAGCAGAGAGGGAGAGCCAAGACATGACATGACAGAGCCAGAGTCTAAAACATTGCTTACGAGGTGTGAATGAGGGACTGAAACCACGAAGGTGAAATTTTTGCAAAGATCTATGGATGATTTCATCTGAATAGATCCCTAGGCTTGTTTTACTAACCCAAACCAGAGTCCCTCTATACCTAAAGAGGCAGTGCCATGGGTTGCTGTGGCCAAAAATGTTACCACCCTGTGGCTACACTTCTAGTGATGAACCTCCTCACTCTTAGACTGCATGTCTGTTGTCTCAGGACTGAGCAACTTAGCTGTCTTTGGCCCGAACTCAAAGACCTGCTAGCTTGGTAAGAGCTGCCAGATCTCATGTTGTTGGTCCCAGGAGGAGTCAAGAGAGGAGGATTTCAGTGGAGGCAGATAGAATCAAACAGATAAATAAGAAGTTTAACATTTAGATGAAAAAAAAAAAAACAATCCACTGAACAGGAACAAGATGGAATGGGGGGGGGGGGAATGGAGCTTGACCTGACAGCTGCTAATGTGGAAAAAGACAGGGGGTGGTGATGGTGGAGGTTCGTTGACTGCAGTTGCTTTTTAAAAAGGCTCTCACCATCCTAGGTCAGCATAATGTCCAGAAAAAAGGAAGGAGATAGTCCCATTGGACTCTGTGCTGGTGGGTAGGATTTGGGGATTGGAGGGGGGAGTGGGATTGGAGATTTATTGAGCTGAATTCTGTGATTTATTGGTGTAATATAGAAGCAGTGTGTTGTAGGAGAAAAGATCATTAGTCAGGAATCCTGGCATGGATATTTACTAGTCGTATGACCCCTGAGTAACTCAGTGGGTCATGGCGTAGAGATCGGAAGGAGTCTTTGGGAATTATCTAATCTCCCTTTCTTCGTATCCCTAGTGCTTAGCACAGGGCCTGGCATACAGCAAGTGCTTAATAAATGCTCATCGACTGATTGATCACAACTCCCTAATTTTACAGATAAGGGAGGTAAATAAGAGGCAGCCAGCTGAGTTGGGATTCAAATCCAAGCCTTTTGCTTTCCAAAAAGTCAACGTTTCCACCTTACCAGGCTGCCTTGTTGAATTGATTTCTCTTACCCCTCTCTCCCCCCCAAAATGGGAAGGGAGCTTTGTACTCTGCACCCTGCAGGGTCATGGTAAGGAGAACATTTTGCAAGCCTTAAAGAAAAGGGAGCTCTGATGCCGATGACGAGGATTCTCTTCCTCTCTGAGGCTGCCCGCCGTGATTATGTGGCCAGGTTGTCATTACCCAATCTGCCAGGGCTCTGCGGGGAGCTCCCGGGCTTTTGGCGCTAGCCCTGTGAGGGGAAGAGCCCGACCACGCCGGTGGTCTCTCCCCGTCTCCCTGACAGCACGCCTTCCCCCGTTTCCCGCCTGCCGGCTGGCTCGTCTCTGGAATCGGCCCCGTGGTGCTGAGCCGGGGGCTGGGGAGTGGGGGGGGGAGGGAGGCTTCCTAGCTGAGCCAGTAATCCCCGGGACAACGCAGCCCTCCTCCCTTCCCACCCCCGGCCCCAGACCAGGGATGGGGGGTGGTCTGTGTGTCTCTGGATGGGGGGGGAGGCTGGCCTTTTCCAAGTACTTTCTTTCCCCTTCACATACTTTCTCCCTCCTAATCTATCCCCCAGTGGTGCCCCCAGCCCAGGAGTCCATCAGACCTGTCATGTCGTACTAAGTGCTTGCCATATGACCTCAATAGCTAATGAAAGACCCAGCTTGTCTGGTGTGAAGATGAGGTAATTAGAGCGAGGACTTCTGTGAGCTCCCTTTTATTGGGAAGCAGAAGTTCTGAATTGCCCACTTATTAAAAAACCAATTTCCCCCCTTTCTCTGCCAAAGCCCCCTCTCCCTCCTTCAGCTGTTTAGGGGGAGGTGGCTGGGTCTCGGCCCCTGTTGCTGGGGAGGGTGGTCTCGAGTGCAGATTAAATCAGAAAAAGCTAGTTTCCTTTTTGTCTCTCTCACCCCTTACCCCACCCCAGGACTCTCTACACTAGGACTCTTTTGTAACCTATTAATGAAAAGTCAGAATATTAAAAGCACTCAATTAGTTCCACCGGGCCAGGATAAGTGATGTTTTAATTAAATTCGTCCAGGTTTCTCAGCAAAGCATCATCAAACGTGACTCCTCTCCCTGCTCCCTTCTCAGAGAGCGTTCCCAAGCCCCCTAATCCGCCTAGGAAGCCTGCCCTTTCCTGAGCTAGCTCTGTCCCCTGAAGCATGGCTGTTCTGGGACAAGGACAAGGAGCTGAACTGGGGGCGGTGCTTGGTACCCTTCAGGGATGTTCCCTTTCTTAAACTGTTATGCTATTTTGATACTTGGTAGTGTGCTATAGGCTTTGGGTTAGCAGGAGATGAGAGTTGGAGGCCTGATGTTAACTAGCTAGCTGAGAGACTTTAGCATCTCCAGGTCTCAATTCTCACTCCCCTCCCCACTTTTTTTTTAAGGTCCTCCAAAGTCCCTTCTACTTCTGATATTCGGATTGTGTGTGTGTGTGTGTGTGTGTGTGTGTGTGTGTATGTGTATCTGTTTAACTTCCTGTCTCTTCAGACCTCCAGATACAAGCTTTGGGGGAAGAATTAATCTTTGCATTCAGATTGTGTGCTTTAGTTGAAAGAGTCCTAGTTTGGGAGATCTGCTTCAAATCCTAACACTCGAGTAGCCTGGTGGTCCTGGAGAACCTCTCCCAGCCTCTGTTTCTCCTTTTGTAAAAGGATGAGGCTAGATTTAGTTGCTTTTCAAGGTTTCTGGATCCTCTCCAGGTCTGACCTTCTAGGATCTTGGGCATCTTGGATATACAGTGGTAGAATAGTGGAAGGGATGTTGAACTGGCAGCCTGGGGTCCTGGTTGGGGTCTTGGCTTGGACATTGACTAACCTTATGGTTTGGGGAAAATCACTCTTCTAGGGCTGGTGCTTTATCCACTGTACTACCTAGCTGCCTTTAATGTCAGCATTTTAAAAAATGTGTCCCAAAATAACTGAATTGGACAGCTGAAATTTATGTAGGGTTAGTTTACCTTGTAGGACCGTGGGAATAGGGAATAAGCACTATCCCCAATGGGATTTGTGACTTCATCATGATGGGCACACCTTACAGTGGGGTAGATCACAGCCCATCCATACCTTCTCATCCTGGATGACTCTTAACTCTCAGTCTCCCATAAATGATCCAGTTGTGCCTGGGCCACCCAGCATGCTGAAGGCCTCCCCTTTAACAGTACCTCACTCTTGCTCTGGGCTCAGCTGGCATTTTTCTTTCTCATCCCATATCCTGGACAGCATCTTTTGTGTCACATTTGTATTCAAGTCAGATGGGCATGAGCTGCAGTCTCCTTGGATTCACCACATACCTGCTTAATTGTCATTTGAATTGCCCATGATTCTAGTTTCTTCGTGGTGTTCCAGGCTTTGCAACCAGAATATCAGAGCTGAGAAGGCGGCTTTTTAATATAGGACAGCTTCCGTATAGTTCCCCCCATGATCTTCCTTCTGTCAGTCACAGAGCAGGAAGGTATATCCCAAAGGGAAGGGAACTTGTTGGAACTCACAGGAGAGAGCAAATTGAAGAGCTGGGATTTAGATCCAAGTCTTTGTACTCCATATTCAAAGCACCAGGCTGCCTCTATATGTAAGCCTAAATCTGCCTCTTGACCACTTCCATCCTTGGTACTTAATTCTGCCCTCTGGCATTGGGCAGACTAAATCTAATCCTCCTTTTACAGGGCAGCTCCTCAGATACTTAAAGTCAGCTGTTGTATCCTCCACAGCCTTCTCTTTTTAGTTTCTTCTATCTTGTCATCCCATGGCCTTGAGTTGTGTGTGTGCCATGAAACAGACTGGACCAGCCCCAAAGTCACAGAATTTAAGTAGAGGCTTTTTGACAATCCCTTGAAGGGCTCTTCTTAGCAGAATGTTTTTAAGTGTAGGAAAGAAAATCTGTAGGATTTCAAAAGATGCCAAAAGACAGTGAAAGTAAAGATGTAATTTTTTTTTGGCAGTCCAAATTTTAGAATTTGTCCATAGATCCACTTGGAGCTTCATGTATCCTAATCAGAGTAGGAACCCCAGGTTGTGAGCTAGGAAGGACCATAGAGATCATCTAATTCAAACCTTCACATTTTACAGCCTGGGAAAACTAAAATCCAGGAAAAAGATTCTACAAATAATAGAAGAGGGACCTCAAATCCAAGCCTGCTGACCCCTAAATCCATTGTTTATTCCCCTGTCTCAAGGCCTCCGCCTCTTGAGGAGTCAGTGGGATCCTGGTGTGTGAAAGCAAGTCTGGGATATCTCAGTTGCTGACTTTTACTGACTTTTAACGTGCCCCTCCCCCACCCCCAAGTTCGAGGCTATTGTTGGGGAAAGGGATTGGATAATGCTGGGATTCCAAAGTCCTGGGGCAAATTTTTTCTCCAACTCTGCTAAACTTCCCTTAATTCCAGGATCAAAATGACAAAGTATTCTCCCTCCTGTCCCTGCTTTTCTCTTCTTCCCCATTCCTTCTGTGTACACATAAACTATCGGCTTAATCTCTTCTTGTCATGGACCCTGGTGATTACAAACAACACAGTGAATTTCCCTTCCTTCCTCCTCCCTGTCCAGTCCCTCCGGACTCCAGGGACACAGATTTTCCTTGACCCTTGGGTACAGTGGTATCCAGAATTCATCACTCTGGGATCTGCCCTCAGCAGGCAGAGAGCACGCTCATGTAGAACATGCCATCTTTTCCTCATTAATAAGTAAACTCCTTGGGGTCAGGAGCTTAATTCCTTTTAGTCTTTATATTGCCAGTGTTTGATACATAGTAAGAACTTTCAAAAATAGCTGTTAAATTTCTGGGTATGTTAATGATGATTTTATTTATTTTTATTAAAGCTTTTTATTTTCAAAACATATGCATGGATAATTTTTCAACATTAACCTTTGCAAAACCTGGTGTTCCAATTCTCCCCACCCCATTCTCCCACCCCTCCCCTAGGTGACAAATTATCCAATATATGTTAAACATGGTAAAAAATTATGTTAAATCCAATATATGCATACATATTTATACAATTATCTTGCTGCATAAGAAAAATCAAACCAAAAAAGAAAAAAATAATAAAAAATAAAATGCAAGCAAACAACAACAAAAAGAGTGAAAATGCTATGTTGTGAACCACACTCAGTTCCCACAGTCTGGGTGTAGATGGCTCTATTTATCACAAGATCATTGGAACTGGCCTGAATCATCTCATGGTTGAAAAGTTCCACGTCCATCAGAATTGATCATCATATAATCTTGTTGTTGCGTACAATGATCTCCTGGTTCTGCTCACTTCACTTAGCATCAGTTCATGTAAGTCTCTCCAAGCCTTTCTGAAATTATCCTGCTGATAATTTTTTACAGAACAATAAAATTCCATAATATTCATATACCATAACTTATTCATCCAGCTGATGGGCATCCACTCAATTTCCAGTTTCTTGCCACTACAAAAAAGATCTGCCATATTTTTGCATGTGTGGGTCCCTTTCCTTTTTTATGATCTCTTTGGGATATAAACCCAGTAGAAACACTGCTAGAGGGTATGCACAATTTGATAACTCTTTGGGCTGCTAATGATTTTTTTTTAAATAATAGAACTGAAAGATTTATATCCAGAAGGAACTTTAGAGATAACCTAAGGAATGTCTTAATTTTCACAAAGGGGACAACAGAATCTCTGAGAGGCTTGTCCAGGGTTATACAGGAGACTCTGAAGGGTAATTATAATACCAAGAGAGCTCTTTCCACTACCTGGCATTTCCAAAGCACCCAGACTAAGTGGTGGGTGGAGTTCCAAGCACCAGACCCAAAGAGATCTTGGTTTCTTTGGTGGCTTTTGATTATGTGAACTTGTAAGGCTGCAAGGAGGGAGATTGGAATGGCTAAAGTGAAGGTAGCATGTTGGAGGAGAAGGTAAGACAAGGAAGGTGGAGGGTCTTGAATGCCAAATTTAGGGTTAGGTATTGCTGTTTTATTCCTGATCGTCCTCCCACTCACGGGATTGGTAGTTTCCGGAGGGTCATCCCCGAGGCACAAGGGCCAGGTAAAGTAAGCACAGAGCAATCCACATTTGTTGAACGAGGTTGTTTCTCCAAGAGACCGAGGGTCTCATCGCTGCTTTTGGAGTAGCTCAGGAGGGTGCAGGGGTGCTTGGTTCTTCTTCCTCCCATGAGTTTCCCCACTTGCTTCCTTTCTTCCCCAGGTGATCAAGGCTGGTGTGGAGACCACCTGCAAATGTCACGGGGTTTCGGGCTCCTGCACCGTCCGCACCTGCTGGCGCCAGCTCTCCCCATTCCACGAGGTGGGCAAACAGCTGAAGCAGAAATACGAGTCCTCCCTCAAGGTGGGGAGCACCACCAACGAGGCGACGGGTGAGGCCGGAGACATCCCGCCGCCACGAAGGGCGCTGGGTTCTTCTGGGACGGGCACCGACCCTCTCCCGCGCACCCCAGACCTCGTGCACTTGGATGACTCCCCCAGCTTCTGCCTGGCGAGCCGGTTCTCTCCGGGCACAGCTGGCCGCAAGTGTTACAAGGACAAGAATTGTGAGAGCATGTGCTGCGGCCGTGGGCACAACACGCAGAGCCGGGTGGTGACTCGGCCCTGCCAGTGCCAGGTCCGTTGGTGCTGCTACGTGGAGTGCAAGCAGTGCACCCAAAGGGAGGAAGTCTACACCTGCAAAGACTGACCGCCCCCTCGCCTGCCTTGTCCTCCCCATCTGGGGCTGGGGTTGGATGGGTGGGTGGGGGGACACACTCCTCTCTAACTCTGGCCTTGAGACCGACACGCAGGGTTTGACAGGGGCGGCTCTTGGATTCAGAAGGCAATGTTGACGATGTAAGCACTTTTGTGTGTGTGTATGTGTGTGTGTGCGTATGTGTGGTTGTGTGTGTGTGCAATTGTGTGTTCGTGGGCGCGTGCAGGATGCTGGTGGGGCGACCCAGCTGTATGATCTTTAAACCCTTCCCTCCTCTCCCCTCCCACATTTGACTCTGGGACCCCAGCTGCCAACTCAATCTGAAGTATTCCAACAAATTTCTCTGTCCATCCACCACCTCCCCCGTTTCAGGGGTTTTCTCCCACCTTTTAACTTGCTGACTATTCCTCGAACCCGAGACAAGAAATCCAGGATGTATGTGGGATTTCTCTCTCCATTCCTGCACTCTTTTCTTCCAGTCTCTCTTTGATTAGGACTGAGGGAACAGAGACGGAGAGGAGAGAATCTGATAGATGTCTCCTTTTTTTGGAGACAAGAGTGGAAGAGGGCAGCTAAAGGTCCTTATTAAAGCCAGTGCTGCCCAAGGACAAGGAAACACAATTTTTAAGCCGGAAGGGACTTTAGAGTCTGGCCTCCTATTGCCTCAGGACTTGAGTAACTGGATTTTGCCCTCAGTCTTGTTAGTAGCGGAGTGAAGGCAATGGGCTCATTATTAGAGATGGAGATTTTCACCCAGTGTATAAGAAGCACTTTCTAACATTGAGAGATGCCCTCATATGGAATGGGCTTTTTGAGCAGGAAGATTTCTCCTTTGATGGAGCTCATCTGGGGCCACGTATTGGAGGATCCTGTTTCCAGGATTCATGCTTTCTATACAGGTCAATCTTGCTGCCTGAGTTCCTATCCAGCTTAAAGGTTTTGTGATCCTGTCTTTTAGCTTTCTATTCTAAGGCTCTCCCCTTGGCTCCTCACCAACAGGGGTGATGGAACAGGGGACGACTTTAGAAATCCCCAAGAGACAGGAGTCCAGAGAAGGAAGGCTCATGACTCGCCCAGCTGGTTCCCTAAGCTCCCCCCCCCCAGCACTATCACTGACTTTGGAAAGCAAGACCACTAGAAGGCTGTCTTTGGAGTCTTTGTCTGAATCAGGGAATTGGATGCTTAACCCCCTGTTCCTTCCGAGCTCCTGTCCTACCAGGGGATTGAATTAATTAGATTTTCCCTTCCCTTCTTTTCTAGAATGACACCAGGCACTTCTCTTCTAGTTAGAACAAATGTCAGTGATTATTTTTGTTGTCACTTATTATTAATATTAATATTATTAATTATTATTATTATCCCCTACCCTTTGCGCATCTTGTCTCATATTTGCGCACATTTCCTACTTCTGAAGAGGCGGGCAGAGCCTAAGTAGGAGCAGTAAGAGCTTCACATTTGGATGAGGGGATTGTACCAATCTGGCCTTTATCCACTGACTATCCATCCAAGTGGTATAGCTGGTCCAACCCCTGCCTCTTGGTTTGCCCTGCTCCCTTCTTCCTCCCTTGCCTCTGCTTTGTGTTGTGGGTTTTTTTTTTTCCTGGAAACCACTAAATTGAAGAATTTTTTTTCAAACAAAACAAAAAGATATAGACATATACACAAACACACACACAACTGTTCCTATCCATTGGATAATCTGGGATGGTGAAGCCCGACTGTGAAGTCGAATCCAACACCCACCATGTCCTCCTAGAAACCCTTGAGTGCACTGGGATTCAATAAGACAAATAGTGATTTAACTTTGTTCCTCTCCCCTGGGATATCATGAGCTGTTGGCCGGTGTAGTGAAGCAGTGATAACCGGGTCAATCCTTTGGATTTGTTCTGTTTTATCTTTCCCTGAGACTGGAAGATTTGGCCAAGTTTCCTTTGGCTGGATTGTCCTGAACTTGGCCTTGGAGGAATGAGGGGAAAAGGGCTTGGAGAAAAGGGGTGTGTGAAGGTCCTTTGGGCAGGTTAATTTACACGGTAGCCCCTGCTCACTGTTGTGCTTCTACTGCAGGGTTGGGGAGTGGGAAGAGAAATTCTGGGGTGAGATTTTCTAAGATTGGTGGGGAATGGGAGAGAGAAAGCATTCTCTAAGGTCATATGAAGTGCATATTATTTGGGGGGTGTTTGGGAATCAAGAGGGTGGGGTCGGGGAGACAAAGGACTTGGAATGCCCTGAGTTTTTTTTTTTTATTGTTTTGCTTTGTTTTGTTTTTTTTGGTGGTGAATGAGAGTGGGGGACGACTTTCAGTTGGTAGAGGAGGTGTAATAAATGAAATCATTTGTAAAACACCATCTTATTGGTGCAGCTGGAACAGGATGGTGTAGGAAGGGCTACCATACTGGAATTAGCCCTTCCTGCTCTCATCTGTTCTCAAGGCAACATATTTATTGTCACAAACTTTCCCAAAGAAACTTCTGGTTTGAATGTGGTATCGTTAGGCCCAGTTGTGGAGCCCTGCCTGTATGTGCCTTTCCCTCTCTCGATTTCTCCCCTGCAGAAGTCAGTCAACAAGCATTTGTTAGGTGCCAGGCACTGTGCTAAGTCCTGGGGGTACAAAGAAAGGCAAAATACAGCCCCTGCTCTCAAGAAGCTTTCAGTTGAAGTGAAGCCCTTTTTCTTAGGGGTAAGAAAGGCAGATATGAGGATGGAGCCTGATGGCTTTTACCTGGAGATAATTCTTAGCTCATAGAATTTAGAATTTATTCTGCTCTGCCTACTTGTGTGTTTTGGAGGTAAAGGGTAAAGGAGCTGAATGAGTAATACAATAGCTTGTGACAGTGTTTTATATATATTATATATAAATATATGTATATTTTTCTTTGTGTGTATATGTATGTGTGTGTATATATGTATATATGAATAATGTGTGTATGTATGTATATATATAAATATAAAATGTGTGTGTGTATAGTTTTTCTTTTTCCAAGCCACGTGTTTGACAAGTTAGAGAGAAGAGCTAGGAAATCATTAGAGAAGTGCAGTCAGGAGCAGGCATGAAGAACTACTGAAGGAAAACTCCTGGTGTCCTAATTCACACACTGAAGCCTGGGAGAGTCACTGTATTTAAAACAAAACAAAACAAAAAACCAAATTAAACATATTTATGTTAATGTAGATATCTCACTTTCCTGTTATATATTGTAAATAGTAAGGTTTATTCTCCTGTGGTCCAGAAGAAAAAAAAGCAAAAAATAAATATATTGGAATAAATAGTACAGACTCATGAATTCTGAGCTCTCCAAAATAGGGGAACTACCAGTCAGAACCTAAAGACAGAATAAGGATCATGGATTTAGGGTCAGAAAGTACTTTTGAGGTCTATTTCCATCCCCATCCCACCTCATCCATTTTTCAGAGGAGGAAATACTGAGACCCACACCTAATTGGCTAAATCATGTGGGCTAGTACTGGCAGGTTACCTGGTTCCAAGTAGTCAGTGTTCTTTCTACCACACCAGTGAGTCTGGAGTGGGGAAAGGAGGGTTTGTTTATGATTTAGTTTTTAGTTTTGCTTGACTTGCCCTCTTAATCTCCAGAATATGCTGATGGGTATTTTGGGGGAGAAGGTGAGAGTGCAGACAGTCGAACTGTTCTGACAAGGGAAGCCAAGTTTAAAGGCTTTTTAAATTTTTATTTTTAAAGAAAACAACCCTCCTCCCCTCCCCTGCCTAATGTTCTCCCAACAGTCATTGACAGATATAACTTTCAAAAGAGTTGGAGCTGGGGAAGAGGGGCTCTTTCTCTCATCTTTCCATTCCCCATTCCCTTTGAAATGTCTGGGCTCCGCCGAGGCAGAGGGATGAAACTATTCATACCCTCGGTGACAAGACTGCCCAGTCCGAGGCACAGGGCATCCATTTATTTATGTATCTTTAAGGGAAGGTCCCAAGATAAAGGAAGAGGATTTTAAAAAAATCAATTATCACATTTAGCTTTATTTCAAGAATATTAAGAAAATGTAATATTTTTTTAAACAAGGCAAATCAAAAATGTTTGCTGGTTTGTTTATTTTATGTGTGAGTGTATTGTGCTATGTGTGTGTATTGTGTGTTGTATATGTGTATATTTTGTTGTGTATATGTGTCGGGTTTAAGTGAAGTGGTTCTCTGCCTATACCTGGAACATCCACATGCTCTTATTTATTGGACTCATGTGACCGAGATTTCTGAGAGAAAAAACTAAACATATATGTGTATGTGTGTATGTGTAATATATATATGTATATATACACACAGAGTCTGTATATGTATATACACAGATATACATACAGTGCATGTATGTATATATATAGTTATACATACATATATACATGAATATTTTGTCAGTGTAGTCTTTTTTTTTTAAACAGTGCAGATAACGGGACTTAAGAGATAAGTCTTAGTGCTTAAAGTACACAAAAGTTAAATAATTTGGCCAGGGTGATATAATAAATATAAGAGATAGGAGTTGAATCCAGGTTTTCTAGACTCCAAGTCCAGCTCTCTGTCCACTACATTTTAATGTCTGATGTACAGAGCCCTATCTAAGGCAGGGTGACTAGGGTGTTGCCCAAGGGTGTGAAATTTAGAGGCATTGACAGCATTTGCAGTTTTTTAGTAGTGGGGATAAAAAAGAGCTTAGCACTTAGCAAAAATAATTAATCTAAACCAGAAATTACCAGATGGCAAGCTGTGTCCCCCTGACACCTTTTACCACCACCCAGAATACACAAGGGGCAGTGTCCAAGCCAGCACTTTTCCCTTTCCCTTTTTATTGACAATGCCTTTTCTGCCACTTGTCAGTGTTTGTGTTCCTTGTCCTGGATGAGAAAATTCCTGGTTAGGGTTCTGCACACATATATATGGAGAAGGAATCCAAAAGAAGCCTGAAACTTCAGTCTTCTCTCCGGAAACCCTACCAGCCCCTGCCAAGAACTAAGAACATGTGGTCTTCTCCACCTCTGGCCAAGTGGAATGGGCCCAGAGCTCCAGAAGGGATTAGTTCAAGGATATGTGTGTGTGTGTGTGTGTGTGTGTGTGTGTGTGTGTGTGTGTGTGGTCTGTGACTGTGTATTTGTGTGTGTCTGTGTATATGTGCCTAATCTGTAGGATTCTATGTGTACGTCTGCTCTATGTGACTCTGTATGTTTCTGTGTGTGTATGTTCTCTCTCCTACCCATTCCTGAAGCTAGGAATGATATTGGGCAAGCAGGGTGTCCTCAGAGGGGCCCTCCCCAGCCTCCAGCTTTGACTTGGGAGTCTCCTACGGATGCTTTTCTCTCCCCTGCCATCCTCTGCCTATCATAGACAGACCCCTCTGGGGAAAATGTCCAGAGCTAGGAGATGGAGATGGGGTCCCTCTCTTTCCTTTTCTCCTGCTCCCGTGTACTCTCTCCTTGATTTCACGCTCAGATCACAGTTTTTAGATCTGGAAGAGTCCATACATATCATCCAAGAGGAAGGAGCACTGACTTTGTTGTCAGAGGGCCTTGGTTTGACTTTCAGCACTGATTGTGACCTTGGGCAGCTGCTTTGGATCTCAGTTTCCTCATCTGTAAAATGTTAGGGTTAGACTAGATGGTCTCCCAAACCCATTCTAGAAGGGGTATGTCTAACGTAGAGTTTATCTATGATTTTACTCCAATTCTTTCCCTTCCTTCCCATTCCCCTCATTTCTTTGTGTCTTTTTCTCTCAAAACTGGAGCTAGACCGGAGAAGGGTGGCCAAGATGTTTAAGGGTCTGGAAACCCTGTAGTTCAGTGGAAGGAACTGAAGCTAGTTTTTATTAAGGGAGTTCCTTAGAATCAACCAGTCCCCGGCCAGGAGGCCAGCCCAGTCCCTTCCTCCCTGTCCCCCTCCCAAGCCCAGCCTGGCCTGCTCAGAGTATGAACGTTAGCATTTGCTTTGGATGAGAGCAATCTTGTTGGAGAGGGAGGGAGGGAGACAAGCGGAGAGCCTACTGGGAGGTGTTGAAGGGATAAAGGTTTGGGAAAGGTGAACACTAACCTATGAAGAATTTGTGTATTCTTTTTTGTGTCTTATGAGAGCCTAAATTATTTTTCTCTACCTCATGTGTACAGCTTGTAGGTATAAATCTGATTCTGAGTGACTGTGGAGAATGTATTTAAGTTATTTAACACCTTTGTATAACAAAAACCTGAGAACAAAATGAAAACAATAAATAAATGTATTTTAAATTATAGTTGGTGTCTGTCTTTCACTTCTCAGAGGAGGAGGAGGAGGGACATAAAGAAAAAGATACTGGGGAACACATAACATTTAATTCAATAGACATTAGCTATCTTCCATGTACAGATTCTGAGTTGAGCTGTAGGGGAAATATCAAAAAGGTCAGTTAGGAGTCCATCCTGACTCACATGGAACTCACAGTTGTGATGGTTAAAATGTTCAAGACATAATTTCTTTTCTTTTCTTTTTTTTTTATTAAAACTTTTTATTTGAAAAACATATGTATGGGTAATTCTTCAACATTAAGCCTCACAAAGCTTTCTGTTACAAATTCCCCCCCCACTCCCACCCCTCCCCTAGATGGCAGGAAGAGCACTACATATTAATTATGTTAAAATACTTGACAAGTCGAATATATGTATACATATTTCCACACTTATTGTTGTGCAAGAAAAAATTGTATCTACAAGAAAAAAGATCAGAGAAAGGAAACACAATGCAAGCAAACATCAATAGAGAGCATGAAAATGTTATGTTGTGGTCCACATTTCATACCCCTCTCTCTGCGTGTATATGGCTTTCTTCACTGAATAATTGGAACTGGTTTGAAACATTTCATTGTTGAAGAGAGCCATGTCCTTCAGAATTGATCATCATATAATATTGTTGTTGCCGTGAATAATGATCTCCTGGTTCTGCTCATTTCACTCAGCATCAGTTCATGCAAATCTCTCCAGGCCTCTCTGAAATTGTCCTGCTGGTCATTTCTTACAGAACAATAATATTCCATAACATTCATATACCATAATTTATTCAGCCATTCTCCAGTTGATGGGCATCCATTCAGTTTCCAGTTTCTAGCCACTACAAAAAGGGCTGTCACAAACATTCTTGCACATGTGGGTCCCTTTCCTTCCTTTATGATCTCTTTGGGATATAAGCCCAATAGAAACACTGCTGGGTCAAAGGGTATGCACAGTTTGATCACTTTTTGAGCATAGTTCCAAATTGCTCTCCAGAATAGTTGGATCCGTTCTTAATTCCACCAACAATGTATCAGTGTCCCAGTTTTCCCACATCCCCTCCAACATTCGTCTTTATCATTTCCTGTGATTTTAGCCAATCTGACAGGCAAGACATAATTTCTTGATAATTAGTCACTTCATTGATAATGCCAGCATTTTAAATAAAAGACCATTGAACTCTTAAATGCCAAAGACAATATGGCATCTGATTTATGATTTCTATGCCCTTGGAAAAGGGAGATTCCTGAGGATGACAATCAACCATGGATAACAATTAATGAGAGAATGAGAATGAAGAGGAGCCGAGAATGACATTGTATCGTGTTGCTGTTGTGTACCCTATACCCAGACTAGTCCCAATCTTGGGCAATCTAGACAAAGAATCTATCTCCACCTAAGCTTAGATTAGAAATTTCTTGTAAGGTTGGGGGGGGGAGGTGGATAAAGGAGAAAGAGAATGAGTTTTTAAAATGAGGACAATAAAAAAAGGGATCCTGGATTTTCCCAGATCTTTGGTTATTAATGATCATTTCTCTCACAATCTAGATGAAAGGAGAAGACCCAAACATGAATAAACGCTTGGTATCCTTGATCCAAGGGACATCATCCAATTGTCTTATTTCTAGAGACACCTAAAACCAAGTTTAGTTGGGGAATTAAACCCTTTAGAGCAGGTGATCTTACTTTTCTTCATTTTCTCCCTCCCACCCTTAAGAGAAATATCTCTGTAACAAGGTTGCAGAGATGGAGATATATAGAGATACAGATTTATTTATAGTTCATGTCTAAAGTCTCTCCTTAAAAGGACCCTTCTAGAAAAAGGTACTCGGTGAACAAAGTAGATAGGAGATATAGGACACATATTTATTTTCTCCACTACAATATAAATACCCAGAAAACAAAAAAAAAAACAAATGTGAATGAACAAATACTTAAAATATAAAAACAATCCATCATACATTGTCTCTGGATTTGTGGCAGAGCTGAACAGAAAGTTCATATTTGCCTCATCCTTATGGTGTGAGAAACTCATAGTGGCCAGATCTTGGCCAGCCAGGTGTGGTTCTTGAGTCTCAAGTGTATTGGAGAAGGACAGAATGGAGAAGCACAGGATGCTTGCAATTTTATAGGAGATTAGAACCTCAGGGGCATCTGATTCAGAAAGGAAAGGACTCACCCAAGATCACACAGATGTTAAATAGCAGAGTTAAGTTTGGAACTCATCTTCTCTTTCCATCCAGTCAGGAATATTCAACTTACTCCCCTTGGTAAAACTTCATTAACCTTGTATTCAACATGAAAGAAAGTGGAATTCTGGTCTTTACCATACATATATGCACATAAGAAATAATATAAATTGATTTTACTTCTCCCAGGATAAATACAGCAACATTTTAACAAATTTAACGACTAGAAATTAAGAATTTCTGGTACTTCAATAGGACAATATAATTATTTGTCAAATCTTTCTTATCATTCCCCAGAATCCCCTGTACCCTAGGCTGGGAATTTCTATAGTATGCTGTAGCCTTTGGGTTTGGTAAGATAGGTCCAGGTTCTGAAGATGGAAATCCTGCTTCAAACTAAATGCTTATAAAATCATTTTTAAAGTTTTTCATTTTCTCCAAAAATTCTGTTGATTCACAGCTTCTCAATAGAAGCTGTGAAGTTAATAAAACATTTATTAAGTGCTAACTATATACCAGGCACTAGGGATAAAAAGAGAAGCCAAAAAGAATCAGTTAATAGTCAAGAAACAGTCTAATGCACCAACAACTGTACAAATAAGATATATAACGGGATAAAATGGAAATAATCTCAGAAGGAAGGAATTTAAGATTAAGCAGAACTGGGCAAGGCTTCTTGCAAAAGGTAGGACTTTGGCTAAGACTTGACAGAATTCAGGAGGCAGAGATGAAGAAGGGGAGTGAGCCAAGCATGGGAGATAGCCAGTGAAAATGCTTGGAATTGGGTGATAGAGTGTATTGGGCCAGAAAGAGCAAGGAGACCAGTACCACTGGATCCCAGAGTATGTAGAGGGGCTTATGTGGCAGGGAAGTGTAAGTCTGAAAAGGTAGGAAGGAGCCAGGTTATGGAAGACTTTAAATTATTAACAGAAGATTCCAGGTTGGTCCTAGAAGCATTAGGAAACCAAATTTCTGAGAGTTGTTTTTTGGGGAAGGAGTGATATGATCAGACTCCTGCTTTAGGAAGAATCAGTTTTACTGATGAATGGAGAGGGATGGGCCAGAGTAAAGAAGGGACAGTCTTCTAGGGGGAGGCAAATACCTTGCAAAAGCCAAGTAGCAGAGATCATATGGTTCCATGATACTTTTCCAATGTCCCCCGTAAATCCTTCCAACATGCTAGGATAAATATGCCCAGTAACTTCACTGGTCTGCTTACACCATGGTTTCCTGTGCTTTTGCTCTCCTGTTTGCTCTTCTCTGGACATACTCCAGCTTATTCATATACTTCTGAAAGGCTGGTGTTCAGAACTGAACACTATCCTGTGTTGATGGGGTTCAACCAAGCCACAGAAAACAATGAGATGATTGCCCTCTAAACTCTGTGCCTTTCCCAATGCAGCTGAACATTGCCTTCTCTTTTGGTTGATATATAGTGAAGCTGAACTA
>JAJPUD010000874.1:190771-211657 GCA_023553655.1 Myrmecobius fasciatus
TTGTCTTCCAACTGGATTGTAAACTCCTTGAGGAGAAGTGTCCTACTCCTTATTTGACTCCTAGCCTCCCTACCCAGTCCATAGCAAAGCAGAGGGCACATAGCTAGAAGTCAATAAATGTGTTAAATTTATAGTTGTCCAATAGAGTAGATGTTCTCTAAGGTCCCGCTGAGCTTTAATATTCAGTATTCTCTAAACTGGACCTGTGATTCCCTGCCCCCTCTACTTAAAAGTCCTTTATTTTTTTGAATTACATGTACAGAGAGTTTTCAACATTCATTTTTTATAAAATTTTGAGTTCAAAATTTTTTCTCCCTCATTTCCCTCCACTCTTCCCAAGACAGCAAACAATCTGATAGTTATTATACATGTTCAATCATATCAAACATTTCCACATTAGTCATGTTGAGAAAGAAGAATCAGAACAAGAGGGGGAAAACATGAGAAAGAAAACACACACACACAAAAATGAAAATAGTATGCTTCAATCTGTATTCAGACACCATCAGTTCTTTATATGTGGATGGCATTTTCCACCATGAATCTTTTGGAATTGCTGAGAAGAGCTGAATTCTTCACAGTTGATCATTACACAGTGTTGCTGGTACTATGTACAATATTCTTCTGGCTCTGCTCACTTCACTCAGCATCAGTTCATATAATGAACCTGTAATTTTAATGATTATAGGGAACTTTCTCCCACCCTCTCTTTTTAGATATTCTCTTCCAAACTGTTTAATTTTTCCCTCTGAGTCTTCATTTGAAGCATACCAGTAACCATGGGGTCCTCCAAGGTTGTATTTGTGGCTCTCTTCTCCTTTCACTCTCTGTTTTCTCACTAAGTGATTTCATAAACTCCAATGGGTTCAAAATGCCTTTTATGCAGATAAATCCCAGATCTATACCCTATTCTTTCTCCTGAACTACATGAACGCATCTCTTGGACATCTTGAATGATTTATTCCGAAAGCATCTTTATCTCAACAGGAGCATACAAAACAGAACTCATTCTCTTCCTCCCTCTTGCTTCTCTGTGCCTTTGCATTGGCTGTTTTCAACCCTGAAATGCTCTATTCCTTCAACCCCCAATTTTCTTTTCCCTGACTTCCTTCTAGGCTTAATTCAAAGCTTACCTTTGTTAGGAGACCTTCCTGGTCTATTAACATTAGGACCCCCAACTACTTTCCCTGTACAGATAACCTTCCATAATACTACGTGTCTAATTATTTACATGTTGTCTCCCCCAACAGAATACATGATCCTTGCCTGGCATGTATTGAACATATAATAAATACTCACTGATCAACAGAAAGACACCTATTGACAGATGAGTCGTTGAGAGTCCCCTTGGGCTGCTGATGGGTTGAGTGAACTGTCTGGGGTCACAGAGCATTGTGGACTAGAAGCAGAACTTGGAACCCTGGTCTTTCTGTCTCAGAGGTCACTTCTCCATGTATTAGGACCAGATACTTTTGCTAATCAACCATTGAAATCAACAAATCAGAAACCGTTTTCTGATCTGTAAAATGAGAAGCTTGAATTCTGTGGCCTCGGGCTTTCTGGATCAAAGTGTATGATCCTGTAGCTGTTGTGTTACAGGGAACAATCCCAGGAAACTGAGGAATGGGGAGGTTACATGGCTCTCCAACACCATCTGGTTAGAAAGGCATGATAAGAAAATAGCGATATAATCTTGGCATAAGAGTGGCAGTGAACATTTAAATATGTATGCATGCATACAGTCACACATATTTATAAATATGCACACAGATATATGCATATAAATATGTATATATAGTGTATGTATATGTGTGTATGTATGTATACATACATATGCTACACACACATATATACATCTCTGTCCCCTGAATAAGCCCTCTGTTTTATCTCAAAACATTTTCTGTGCCTGAACTGGCCTCTTTCCCCCTTTTTGTCTATTGAATATCATGGTGGTTTTTTGTTTTTGTTTTTGTTTTTTTTTTAGTCAAGTCCATGATTCATTTAGGATTTTCTTGGCAAAGGCACTGGAGTGTTTGCCATTTCCTTCTCCAGCTCATTTTACAGATGAACAAACTGAGGCAAACAGGATGAAGTAACTTGTGCAGAATCACATAGCTTGTAAGTGTATGAGACTGGATTTGAACTCAGGAGGAGCAGTTTTCCTGACTCCAGGCCTGGCCCTCTGTATACTGCATCACCTAGCTGCCCCTACCCACCCTTTAAAGCCTCTTTCAGGAAGCCTTTTTTGACCTCTTCCGTTAAGTGAGCAAAAGCCTCAGCTTCCTCATTTATAAATGAAATAAGAATATAAAATCTATAGATTTGAGGGGTGATTCTCCAGTTCTAAACCTGTGATTCTAAGAACCTAAGGACAACCTAGTCTTTCTCCTCTCTCACCTTTCTTTCCTCCTTTCTGCTTCCTTTTTCTTTTCCCTTCATCTCTCATTCCCCCCTCCCTTTCTGCTGCTCACTCAGTCCCTTTTCTTCCACTCTCAGGCTCAATGACAGAGCCTCTATTCCCCTTCAGGGCAGAGAATGGAGATGGGGATTGGTCTTGTTGGCCTCCTAGCCAGATGTCCTTTTTGCCTACTGGCTAATTTCATCAGAATGAGAAGAGAAAGGATGAGTTGAGGTCCTCTGTTCAGGAGGGAGCTGGCCAGCGTGGCCGTTGGTCTTCCTTTTCTATCTTCCCAAACCTTGCCCAATATCCCCCTTCCCCCAACATGCACACAAACGCTCTTGTTAGCAATGTCAATCCACTCTCATTTTCTAAGAGCAAACTTTCTGGTTTTACAACTTTCTTTTTCCAAAGGCCAGGGCTGCTTGAGTGAGGCTGAGTTCCCTTATTTGTCCCAAAGGGACCCAGGTTCAATTCAGCAAGGCAGGTACTTGGACTAGCCAGCAGTCAGTGGGGCACACATCTTGCCTGCTTGGGTCTGGGAAACACAGGACTGATGAGGTCAAGGTCATGGACAATCAGAGATAACCCTGGTGGGGAGAAGAGCAGAGAGGGCAGGGTCTGGGGAGGATACATCAATCCCTGATACCTTTCTGTCTCCAAGCTCCTTCCTCTTACTTCCGAAGGCTACCATCTAGTACCTGTGGCCCATTCATAGTTTGGATGTAGTTTCTGCAGATGATCAAGTATCAGCCTCCCAAGCCATCATCAGGGGTTGGGTTGTGAAGTGCTCCAGAGATCTCCTCCTGGGGACTGATAGAACCTTTTCACCAGATGAACATTTAAGTCACCTATTAGGTTATTTGTCCTGATGTTCTTGTCTGTTTATGAAGTCCCAGAGAAAGATCTGCTTCCTCATCCTATGAAGATACAGAAGAACCTGGTGAGAAAAGTATGGACCTTAGATTCTGCAAATCCAGATTTAATTCAGCTTTGTCATTTACTAACTTATCTAGACCAATGGCTTAATCTCTAGAGCCTCAGTATTCTCCTTTAAATGGAGATGGGCCCAGTGATCCAACCTGAAATTCCGCCCTCATATATTCTTGAGTCTCCTTCTGGGAAAATAGGCTTCTCTTATGCATCTCTCCAGAATCTCCTGAAATAAGGCTCTCTTAGCTTTTGGCAATAAGCACATCTGGGCAGATTGGTCCCACCATTCTGCCTGTATTCTCACAGGCCTTTCTTTGTATGTAAGTTCGTCAAACAGGACATTAAACTAGATATTGATTACTTTGGAGAAGTTTTAGTTCAAAGACAAATATACAAATAATTATTCCTAACCTTGGAGAATTAGCTCAGATAACTACTTTGCAGGAGGAATTTCACTTTAGTAACTTGGAAAGAAAGGAGTGAAAATACACATTTCCTTTCTTTCTTCCCCAAGGCCTCACTGGCCGGCCCCCACCTTTAGCCCAGTAACTAGCTGCATGGCCAAGATGAAATCCTTTCCCTTCTTTGGGCCTCAGTGACTTTTGCTGTAACATCAGGGGCTTGGATGAGATGATTTCTAATACCCTTCTAAGGCTGAAATTCTGTCTTCTCTGTCCTAAGCCCTCCCTTCCCCTAATTTTTGCCTCAGTTCTAAGGTAGCCCCCAGCTCTAATGTTTGTTGTATGTTCTAAGGTCCCATTCAGCTCTGACATCTGTTCTCAGACCCTCCTAGTGCTAAGAGTCTATGATTCCCAAGAGTGGAATGCCTACCCCTGGCCTTCATGACTCTTCATACTCAACCTTTTCTTGCTAAAGCTCCCAGGGCTGATGGGCAGCAGGTGGAGATGGGAACAGAGAGACTGGAAGGGTTACGTGTCCTTTGTAGCTAAACCCAGGGATTAGGGGGTGTATGATTCACACATTCCCTCCTGTTCCCCGGAGGTGTGGACACAGTCACTTTTTCCAAGAGAGTCCTTGGCCCAGCCTCAGCCCACATGCGTCTGTCTGTCCCATTCCCCTGACCAATACTCTCCACCTCCAGGATTCCTTACTTAGACTGAGAGATGGTAGGGAGCAGCTGGGGCAAACCCTTCCCTGATAAAGTCCCCTCCATTGCTCCACCTTCCCCTCTCAGGCTTCTATCCTTGGGAGACAGTGAGTTCAGAAGCAACGTATGACCAAAGGAAGCCACAACATCTTCTTCAGACTGGGCATTCCATAGGGATAACATCCACAACCTTCCTTGCAGCCCCAGGTTGGATGGGCTTATTTCAAGGAAGTCCTCACCAGGATTGTGGTATGGTGCATGAGAAAGAATCTTCTATACCTTAGTTGGAAAAATATCAAAACCTTTGGGCTAAAAAAATTATAATAAAACAAAAAATGAATAAGCAAAAATCCATTGATTTTTTTTCTTAAAAGGATAATTTGAAAAATTCTTGTCCTAATATGGTCTCCAAGCATTGTGAGTGGAGGGAGTCCATAGTGGATGGGAAAACCATCATTGTAGCTTAAGCCCTAGTGCTGGAAGGCAATTGGAAGTCACCTAATACAACCTATTCATTTTACAGATGAGGAAATTGAGGCACAGAGAAGGAAAAAGTCTTGCCTAAACCCAGATATTAATGAATTAATAAGCATTTATTAACTATCTATTCTGTGTCAAGCACTATGCTATGAAGCTTTGGATAAAAAATAAAAATTAAATAACCCCTAACCTCAAGGAGCTTATATTCTAGAATGGCTGGAATTTGAGATCAGAGCCTTGCCTTCAAGTTCAATGCTCTTCCCATTATACCATGTAACTAGCTCCTTGAAAGGAGGTTTGGGGGCTCAGTGTACAAAGAAAAGATAGTTGGTTTTGTAGTGAGCAGGAACCATTCTCCTTAAGCTAGCCATATGCATTTCAAGGAGACCAGAGTGTTTGTTCCTGGACATGGGCACCAGTATATAGATCAGGAGTCACCTACCTTTCCTTGCTTCCCCCAAAACAGATACCTTGTTTTACCTGATCTGTGGACTTCTGGGCTTTGAATTTTTCAAGCCTCACCCTTATGAGGAAGATCTTCCTCTCCCCATATTCTCCCTACCCTGCAAGGTCCAGTTCAAATCCCAAAGACTTCCAAGAAACCTCATTCCATCCATCACCTGGCCATCTTTTCCTCCTTTAAATACCCTCAGCAGGTATGGAAACATATGTGCCACAGTATTATAGTCAGCAGACTGCAAATGCTAATGCTTGGAATGCTTCAACTTTTACCCAACCCCTGCACACCCAACCTCACAAGCTGCCCTAAGGAGGCAAAACAAGTATTATTAATCTTCTAAGCATACTACAATTTCTGTGGCTCCCCAGTGCTTTCTGGAATTAATTTTATACTTAGTCTGGAATTTCAGGGTTTTTGCAATCTGGCTCCTCTCTATCTAAAACACAGTTCATCTAGTCTATCTCCTTTATTTTATAGGCCCAAGGGGGTCTAAGAAACTTGCCCAAAGTCATCCATTAGTAATTACAGAACCAGTATTTGAACTCAAGTTCTATAGCCTCCGAGCTCCATATCACACCACCTTTTCAGACTTACTCCTTAGTTGTGCCTCAGGTCTAGATCAGGGATATACTTTCCTGAAAATACTGTCTTTTTTCATCTCTTTCTGTTACTAGTTCTCTTCAAGACCAAATTCAAATGTCATGTCTTCCAGGAAGCTTTCTCCCTCTCCTTAGTAAAAATAATCTTCCCCTACATCTGATCTCAGTATTTGGCATTCTTCTTGTCTAGCTTTGTAAAGTATGGAGACAAGAATTATTATCCCCATTTCCCAGAGGAGGAAATTGGGGATCAGAAAGGAGAAGTTTCCATCAGGCAACTACTAAGTATCTAATTTCAAATTAAAATCCAGACCTTTTGACTGGAGCATCTGCTCTTTCCCCATCATCCCCTTTAGCCCTTCATAAATATGTGGCACAACTTTGTAGGGATTGTTTTTGTGTTTCTCTTGGAGTGTCCAATGCCTAACAAAGAGCATTGCATACAAGAGAAGCTAAATAAATGTCTCTTATGTTGGTTTGAATTGAATTCCACTTTGCAGATTAGGAAGCTAAATCCAAGGGATGAGACTGGCCCAAATGACACAGAGAGTTTGTGGTAGAACTAATTTGTCCTTAGACTGACAGTCCAGGGCTCTCCAATTTCCTTAAGACTCAGGCATATTCAGCTTATAAATCTTTGAACTGTGACCTTGTCACTTTCCACTTACCCCATGAGGGTATTCCTTGCCTACAGCCCTGCAGGGACTTCAAGACAAGCGAAAAATCCTTACATGTTACATAATCTGACAGACTGGGGGAAATGACAATGCTTTCTGTGTATAGCTTGACATGAAACAGGCTGATAGAGGGTCAGATGGATTTGGAATCTGGAGTTTACAGAGCCCAGGACCTGAGAGGATCTAAGAATTTAATTCTCTTTTGTTCACAGGTGAGGAAATTGCAACCCCATTGGGGAAAAGATTTTTCTCAAGATCACACAAGCAATCAATGACAAAAGCAAAATTCAAATCCGGGACCTGTGACTCTGCTTCTGGCTTAAATCCCAGGTGCAGAATTTCCAAACTATGGGCCAGTTCTCTGTTACTTCTATAACTCTATTTCCCTGATTTTCTCTTTCTCAGTCAATAAAACGGGGGAGAAACAGTGTGGTATAATAGACAAAGGACTGGATTTGGAAAAGGAAGAGATGGATTCAAGTCCTACCCTAGATACTGCCCTAAGCTGTTTGATGCGGGATAAATCACTTAACCACTCTGGGTCTCAATTTTTCTCATCTATAAAATAGTGGAGTAGATTTGATGACTTGTAAGTTCTCTTCAGCTCTAATTCTACACTTCCATGAAACTGGAATGACCAACTTAAAAAAGGTGGTTAGAAAAGTGGACTTGCTATAACCATTATCCACAGTGCTGCTGTACCTTCACCAACACTCTCTTCTGCTTCCTCATCATGGTGTTGAGGTAATCTTGGAGTCTTGAAATTGGGGCTCTCAGAGTGCATACCTTGGCAGGGCCAACTCATGGAATGACTGCAAATCTGAATTGGTGATAAGTTGTGTGTCCCTTGTCTGAGGACCAATCAGACAGTCAGCAAATAATTAAGCAAACACTTACTAAGCATTTGCTGTGTGCCAGACACTATACTTAAGTGCTGAGGATTACAAAGAAAGACAAAACAGTCTCTGATCTCAAGATGATTGCTTTCTAATGAGGGAGACAGTAGGTAAAAACTATGTCCATACAAGATATATACAGTTTAAGTAGAAGATAATCCCAGAGGGAAAACACTAATGGTGATGGCCCCAAAGTGATGAACTAAAATGTGTCACATTACTCCAGGAACTTACTAGAGAATGTTGCAGGGAGGCAAACACTTGATTTACACAAAAACTTGCTAACAGTTGGAGCTGCCTAAAAGTGGAATGGATAATCTTGGGAGGTGGTGAGCTCCCCAGATTTTCTTTAAAAGGAATGCTAGATAAACACTTGTTGAGGTAGTTGTAGAGAGGATTCCTGCTCTTGGACCAGATGTTGTTTAAGAACTCTGCATAATTCTTTGAGCTACTCCAGCTTCTGGGATAAGAATTTACTATTTCATGAGAATTGCTGGGAAAATTGAAAAATAATATATTGGAAACTCTGCATAGGCCTATATCTCACACTCCATATTAAAATAATATAAAAATGGGTACATGATTTGAGCATAAAGGGTGATATCATAAACAAATTAGGAGAGCCAGGGAAAATTTATTTATCAGCTCTTTGGAGAAGGGAGGAATTTATGACCAAAAAAAGAACTAGAGAGCCTTATGAAATACAAAATGGGCAATTTTGATTACATTAAATTTAAAAGGTTTTGTGCAAACAAAGTTGATACAAACGAGAAAAGGGAAATACAAAGCTGGAAAAAAAATTTTGCACCTTGTGTTTCTGATAAAGATCTCATTTCTAAAATATATAAAGAACTGTATCAAATTTATAAGAATACAAGACATTCCCCAATTGATAAATGATCAGAGGATATGAACAATTCCCAAATGATGAAATCAAAGCTATCTATAGTCATATGAAAAAAAATGTTCTAAATCACATTGATTAGAAAAATTCAAGTTAAAACAACTCTGAGGTACCACTCACACCTCCCAGATTGGCTAAAATGACAAGAAAAGATAACGTGGGATATGGGAAAACTGGGACACTAATGAATTGTTGGTGGATTTTTGAAACAATCCAACCATTCTAGAGAGCAATTTGGAACTGTGTCCAAAGGGTTATGAAACTGTACGAACACTTTGACTTGGTAGTACCGTACTAAGTCTCTTACTCAAGGAAATCATAAAGGAGAGAAAAGGACCCACATGTGCAAAAATGTATCAGCTCTTTTTGTGGTAGCAAAGAATTGGAAAATGCGTAGATGCCCATCGATTGGGGAATGGTTGAATAAGCTGTTATTCAGCCATATGAAAGTAACGATTTTAGAAAGGTCTGGAGAGATTTACATGAACTGATGCCAAGTGAAACAAGCAGAACTAGGAATACATTGTACACAGTAATAGCAAGATTGTGTCATGATCAACTAATATACAAGGATCTAATTTTGTGAAAATGGAGATCTGAGAGCTCATGACATTTAAATAACTTTGAGTAGCAGAGCTAGGGTTTAAACCCAGTTCTTCTGGCTTAAAACACACACCTTTCTTTCTCATACCACACTTCCTTCAGAATAGTGGGTGGAAAGATTGAGGGCCTTAAGCAAGTGAACAGAGTTTTGGGGACAATTTGGGGATCATGAAGAAGATAAGTCTTTAAGATTATTGGAGTGAAATCAAAGGAACCAGGGGCTGGGGGGCAATTCAGTTCAATAACATCAATAAAAAATAAGGTGTACTGTTATGTGTAAGCTGATAGTTATACATAGAAAAAACTTCAAGGAACTTAATATTCTATTAAAGGGATAGAACTTATACACAGGCAAGCATGATGCAAGGTAAGAAGTGTCCCAGACTAAATGCTCTAAGCACATTTAAGGAGGGAGAGGGCATTGGTAGCTGAGTTCACTAGGAAGGACTTCATGCAAGAGGTATCTAAGCTGAACTTTTAAACATTTTTCTGTATTATTTCATTTTTCCAAATACATGTAAAGATAGTTTTCAACTTTCATTTTTGAAAGACTTTGTGCTTCAAATTTTTCTCCTTCCCTCCCTTCCTTACCTCCCCCATCTCCAAGACAGTAAGCAATCTGATTTGGGTTAAATATACAAAGTTCTTTTAAACATATTTCCATATTTGTCTTGTTGTACAAGAAAAATCAGACCAAAAAGGAAAAAAAAGCCACAAGAAAGAAAGAAAAAAACAACAAAAAAGTGAAAATACTATGCTTTGATCCACATTCAGTCTCCATAGTTTTCATTCTAGATGTGGATGACATTTCCCATCTCAAATCTATTGGGAATAACTTGAATTACATTGTTAAAAGAACCAATTTCAACACAGTTGATCATCATATAATCCTGTTGTTGCTGTGTACAATGTTCTCTTGGCTTTGCTCACTTCACTCAGCATCAGTTCATGTAAGTCTCTCACAGTTTTTCTGAAATCAGACTGCTGAGCTGAACTTTTAAAAAGACAAGAATTGTAAAAAAAAAGACAAAAGTTGCGAGAGATTGAGGTGAGGAGAAGATGAACTCCAGTCATGGGAGAAAACCTAAGGAAATGTAAGGAGGAGGCTATGGAATAATAAATATGGGGAAATTGGTTCCAATCCAATTTGACTGGAGCAGAGTAGGAAGTTAGGGTGTTTTCTAAGAACAGGGAGCCAGATTGTGGAAGAAATTAAATTCCAGACTGAAGAGATGATATTTTATAACTATAGGCAAAAATGATTCACTGATGGTTTTTGAGGATGAGACATGGTCACATCTGAACCTTAACAAGATTATATTGGCAGCTATTTGGAGACTGCACTGGAGAGAGAATGAATCTAGGGGGACAAATTAAGAGTTAACCATAGTCTGGATGAGTAGGGATAAAGGTCTAAAAATGGATAGTGGTCTTGCAAGTGGAAGGAAGGATGTGGATGTGAGATGTTGGGAAGAGGGGCTGATTGAGACTTGGAAGTTGATAGGATAAGGGTTAGAAAAGAACCAAGGATTCTGAGTTTGTAAACTACCTAAGTGACTGAAAGTCTGGTGCTTCTAAGCTCTGTGCTAAGTGTTGAGGATTCAAACAAAGGCATAAGGCAGTTTCTTCCCTCAAGGAGTTTACAATCTAAGGGAGGATGCAACATTCATGGACAAGCACACAGGATAAGTAGGAAATAATCAACAAGGGAAAGGCATTAGAATTAAGGGGGATAGGAAAAACCAGGAAGTGGAGATGAGGAGATAGAACATTTCAGGCAGAGGACAGTCAGTAAAATGCCCAGATTCAGAAGACAAGAGAAACATTGATGAAGTCAGTGTCCTGGGTCTCCCCCAACATCCACAGGTAAGAAGGCTAGAAAGGCAAGAGAGGCAGGCAGGATATGAAGAGCTTTGAAAGCCCGAGGATTTTTATCTACCACAACCTACCCCATGGATTAGAATTATAGTTCTTCCAGTTGCTGTTGGTGACTTTGAGCAAGTTATTTCTTTTTGTGTCTCAGTTTTCAGACCTGTGAAATGGAGAATTTGGACTTGATGATCTATGAGGTTATTTCCAGCTTTATATTTTATGATCCAATAAACTAAGCAGTTTCCTGGCCAGGACTTAGTGCTGAGTAAGAAGTGGGTCTTAGCCTCCTAAGTTGCACTGCTCCCCTCACCTTTTCCTTTATTTCATCCCACCCTCCTCAGCCAGTACTTTTATTTTTTAAAATCCAACCTGCTGTATTTCACAGAACACCCACTTTATACGTCTGCACTGTACATTCAAATCAGAGAGTGAATCTGGTGGTGTGGGGGATGGGGATGCATGGAGTGCTTCATCCTCTGCCAATAACCTATTTTCTTTAGTAGTTTCCCATGACTAAGAGTTGGGCTGAGTGGGGATGGGCCTCTGTACCGCAGGTGGGAAAATAAATGAGAGACACACTGATGCCCTGAGCCGTGGCTTTGGTGCCAACCCAGAAGGGAGAGATGGAGCAATTGGATTCCAGTTATTCTGACCCAAGGAAGAGATCAACCATCTGAGGAGGGTGCTTCAAGGCAAGCAGGTGACTTTGATTTCATCCTCAAAGTAGCTGGGACGTCAGTGAGTCTAACCTCAGCCCAAGGAACTCGTCAGCGTCTCCAGTGTTGTGTAGCCCCAGATGGAAAAGCCCATGACCTGGGTTCTAGTTGGGGTCTGACACAAGGTGTACAGCTCTATTGAGACAAGGATCTTTCTTCTGGGAAAATGGGGGTAGAAATCCTGGCACAACTAAGCCTTCAAGGTTATTGTTGGCAGAGTGCTTTGGACACTGCAAGAAAGCAAGGTGAAGGAACTATGACTTGGATTCGGGAAACCTGGGGAGGTATCTACTAATAGCAGCTCTACTGGTATGTGATTTGCCACTGGGTGAACCTCAGTTTCCTCCTCTGTAAAATGGGATAATCATATTTGTACTAACTATACTCTCATGAGGTGGTTGTGGAAAACAGCAATTTGTAAGCCTCCTACTTTTATTAAAATGGGTGCCACTTTATTTTCCTTCCCTTTCCTTTGCTTCCTTTCCCTTCCTTTTCCTCTTTCTCTTCTTTCTCCCCCCCATTTCTCTCTTCTTCCTTCACTCTTTTCTTTTTTCCTTCCTCTTTTCTTTTTTCCTTCCTCTTTTCTTTTTTCCTTCCTCTTTTCTTTTTTCCTTCCTTCCTTCCTTCCTTCCTTCTTTCCTTCCTTCCTTCCTTCCTTCCTTCCTTCCTTCCTTCCTTCCTTTCTTTTTCCTTCTCTCCTTCCTTCCTTTCTCCCTTCTTTATTCTAATTCTTTCTCTGCCTATTCCACTGCCTATCTCCTCATGTTTCTCTGTGTGGTACCTGATTCTCTGTGGCTCCATCTCTCTCTCTGTTTCTCTTTGCCTTGCTGTGTTTCAGACTTTTTGTGGTTCTTTCTCCATATCCCTTTCCATTTGCTTCTCTCTCTGTATCTCACTGTATCCTGGTCTCCTTTCCCAGCCAACTCACCCAGTAGAGGGGAGATTTTGGAATGCAAGAGGGCCCATTGTGATAGAACCCAAATAGCTGGAAAGGTCACTTACCATTCCAAAGTCACCACCTCCTCCCCAGCACATTTGCTTCTCTAATGAAAAGAGGCAAGAGGATTTAGGGCTCAGTGAGGGAGGGCTGGGGGAGATTGCTTCCCCTTCCCCTGGGTCTTCCCTTCCATCCCACCCCTGGTATGTGTGAGAGTTTGGGGAGGGGGGGTGAAATTGCAGAGTAATTCAGGGAACTAATCCATGAGACCAATGCAGGGGGGCAGACACACATTGCCTCCCTAGCTACTCCCCCTTTTGTGCACAGTGTTTGTACATGGAATGAAGAGATTGGAGAACCCAGCTACCCTCCTCCCATCAGATCCTTCTCTTTGCTGCCTTTGGAAATTCATGGCCTCCTGGAGGGAGAGCTGGGGAAAGGGGGCAGTTTTAGCCCTGGGAAGATGGCAAAAACATGAAGTTTGCCTTTATCTTCTCTGCTTGCCCTTGTATGTGGATCCTATCTTGCCCCTCTGCAACCCTTCTACTCCCAACTCCCACTCCATCCCACAGCTCCAGAAACCCAGAGCATTCATCTGTTCTCTGGAGAGCCTGTCATGCAAAATAACCCCTCCTTTGCTGTCTCTTCCTCCATCACAATTTCCACTGCCCCATCTTATACAGATAATCAGAGGAGAACATCATTAACCTAATTAAGCTAAAGAATTCTCATTATTCTATCCCTTAAAAGTCAGCAAAGTCTTCTCTTTACAACAGTCCTGAGAAATAGAGGGTACAAAAGTTATCTACTTCCATTTTGAAGATGGACAAATTGATGCTTAATGAGAAGTGGCTTTCTCATACTTGCACAAGTCACAAGTATTGGAGTTGGGACTCAGATGGCAAAATTGTAGTTTTAAGGACTGTCTACTCAATGCAAATTTTTTTTTTTTTGGAGGTAGATCAAGAAACTGAAGCCAGTCCAGGTTAAGTGACCTTCCTGAAGTCACAGAGTTGGAATTTCAAATGACAAGACTCATTCTGCTTGCTGCTTCTGGATGTCCCTGATTTCAAGACTTCCAGACCTGGGCTTTTCTCCAATGGACTGTGTGATGGTTCTGTAATTAACCCTGAGGACTGAATGCAAAGGGCTCTTTCACCCTCCCAGGGATGTTTGAATTTCAAAAGAGAATTTGTGTTCTCCTCCAAGAAATGCAGGTCTAAGGGGGAGATAGATCTCTGACTCAGGGAATCAAGGATCATCAGGTTTGGAGCTCCAATGCACCTTCAAGGTCCATTGATGTAGTCCATCTCTTTGTATGCTAAGGTATATGGAGGGAAGGCAGCTATGTAGTACAGTGCATAGAGTGCCAGGTCTGGAGTCAGGGAAAATCATCCTCCTAAATTCAAATCCAGTCTCAGAAACTTACTAGCTGTGTGATCCTGGCCAAGTCACTTAACACTGTTTGCCTCAATTTCCTTATCTGTAAAATGAGCTGGAGAGAAATGGCAAGCCACTTTTGTATTTTTCCTAAGAAAATCCCAAATGGGGTCATACATGACTGAACAACACATGGAGTGAAGGATTTTATCCAACTGAGTCATCATAAATGATTTTAGAGCAAGAAGAAGGGACCTTTGAAATAATTTAATCCAACACCCTCATTTAATGAATGAGGAAACTAAAATATGGAGAGAGGAGATTTTACTAGCTTACTTAGATTTCTGCTTCTTCTCTTTACACTAAATTGCCTTTTTCAATGTGGAGAAAATATCTGGGGGACAGGAAGCATAGTGTTTTGAAAAGCCAGAAGATTTGGACTCAAATCATGGCCTGGTCACTTACTCCCCTTTCACCTCCTCCCTTCCCTCTCCCTCTGGTGACCTTAATTCCTTTGGTCATCAGGTCCCTGATCTGTAAAGTGAGTGTAGATAACATCAAAAGTTCCTTCTGGCCCTAAATCTCTTATCTTAAGATCTCAGCTCCTGATTTGTACACTTACTTGTTGAGTGATTACAGCCTAGATTCTTCTTTCCTATGCTTGTTTCCTTATCTGTAAAATAAACTTTGTACTTTGTTGTGAAGAAACGAATTTGTATTCCAAGTCCTGGATACCAATACACTTTATGACTATAAGTCAGACCATTTTTTCCCCTCTGTACATTGCTTTCCTCATTTGTAAATTGAAAGAGTAGGACTTAATCAGGTGTCTCGGGTCTGCAAATTAAAGGGTTTTTTTTTGTATAACTTTATTTCAACATAATTTATTTCCTTGTATTTAATTTGATACATTTAAAATGTTATTCTATTGGAAATCAAGGGTATGTCCATCAATTGGGGGGTGGTTGAACAAGTTATGGTATATGACTGTGATGGAGTATCTTCCATTGTGCTATCAGAAGTGATGAGCAAGATGGTTTTAGAAAAACCTAGGAAGACATAAGAACTGATGTAAAATGAAATGAACAGAATTAGAACACTGTTATAGTGACAGAAGTATTGTATGATGATCAACTATGAATGACTTAGTTATTCTCAGCAATACAATGATCCAATATGATTCTGAAGGAGTTGGGATGAAAAATGCTATGTATTCCCAGAGAAAGAATTGATGGAATCTGAATGCAAATCTAAGCATACTTTTTTTTTTTTTTTGGCTGAGGGAATTGGGGCTAAGTGACTTGCTCAGGGTCACACAGCTAGGAAGTGGTATCTGAGACCAGATTTGAACTCAGGTCCTCCTGACTTCAAGATTGGTGCTTTATCCACTGCACCACCCAGCTGCCCTTAAACATATTTTTTCAAGCTTTATTTTTCCTGAGATTTTGTTTTTTGGTCTGTGTTTTCTTTTGCAACATGGCTAATATGAAGATATGTTTTGTGTGATCGCACATGTATAACCTATATTAAATTGCTTGTTTTTTCAAAGCGGGGGGAGGAGAGAGAGAAGGAGAGAATTTAGAATTTTAAATTTAAAAACACCAAATGTTAAAAATTCTAACATGTAATTTAAAAATTATAAAAATTTTAAAAATCAAGCCATTGTTATGATGAGTCTATTGGTTTTAGGCAGACTGCCAAAAGGGTCCATTACACACAAAACAAAGTTTAAGATCTTCTTGATTAGATGATTTCTAAGATCTTTCTGTGTTCTAAATTCTAAGGTTCCCTTTTCTCTATTGAGAATTCTAAGTTTCCTCCCAGATCTGTATTCTAAAATGTCTTCCAGCTTTGATAATCTATGCTTTAATATTCCAAGGAACCTTTTAGCCCAAACATTCTTTGCTTTCTTTCTAGCACTTGTGTTTAATATATCTATAGAAAGTGGTATGTGAAGAGAATTCTTTAGAGTGATTGGGAAGTGGAAAATTGTGGATTTGAATCTGGCTCTGTTGTTTATATACTAGACTCTGATTTTCCTCTTGTGGGGAAAGGGACCCTCATCTCTTCTGCATCTCAGAGAGGGGTCTGAATTTTATAAACTATGCTTCTCCATATGCTTTTGTCTTTTGCCTCTCTGCTTGGGGGTTTACCCAAAGCTAATTCAAAGCTTCTGATTATAGTTGACTTGTTGGGTCATGGGGCTAGTCTGGGAATTATTCTAATCTCCAAGTCTCTCTCTGTCTCTGTCTTTGTTGCTGTTATTGTCTCTCTCTCTGTTTCTTTGTCTCTCATTGTCTCTGTCTCTCTCTGTCTCTGTCTGTCTCTCTCCATGGATCCTAGTGATGTAAAAGAGCTAGGGTCCTGAGGTCTTATCAGCCATATCAGCTTGGAATGGGACAGGGGGAGAGCAGTTGACTTGTCTGTGATGAAACATAACAGTTCTGGCTGTTTGTTACTTTCTGAGGAAAAGGTCTAGAAATGGAGAATGCTTTGAGCCATCCAGTCTCTTAACTGACCTTCCTGCCTCAAATTTTTCTCCACTCCCCTTCAGTCTCCATATGGCTGCCAAAATCTGACCACATCATTCCCCTGCCCAGTGAGCTCTAGAGATTTACTATTGACTCTAGGATCAAATATTATTTCATCTCTACATACCACTGGGGTCAGATAATGGACCACTGCTCTAGAGAAAAATTATAGGACCGTAGCCACACTGTGCTTCAATTATGACCTCAGATTGAGCCCTCCATAGACTGAGCTTTAATTCTAATCACAAACTGAGCTCTAATGCCATCAAGATTATGCTAGTAAATCTTTAACAAGTGGTGCTTCCTCTCCTCCCAAGGGGAGAAAAATATATGACACGCTTTTAACTTTAATCTGTATTATTGATATTTTCCCCCACCACTTTCTCAAATCTACACTGACAACAAAACAAAACAAATCAAGCCCTGATTTTGTATGTGGATTTCCAATGTGTAAATGCTCACATTCAAAATTTAATGACTGGCTTTTCCTGAGACAGAGTTGGCCCTAATACAGCCCTGCCTGAACTATAAAGGAAATGGGGTCTGAAAGCCCAGCTAGCTTGGAACAAACAAACAAATCCTTTCCTACAATTAGAGCTGTTCAATAGTGAAATGCCCTGCCTTGGGAGGTAGGAGTTTCCCCCTCATTGGAGGTCTTCAAGCAGAGATTAAATTGGATGACCAATTCTCAGGTATGTTTTCGTAGGCATTTTTTTTTTTTCTGAGGCAATTGGGGCTAAGTGATTTGTCCAAGGTCACACAGCCAGGAAATGTTAAGTATCTGAGGCCAGATTTGAACTGAAGTCCTACTGACTTCAGGGCTGGTGCTCTATCCACTACACCAACTAGCTGCTCCTCTAGGTATTCTTTTTGAGGTATGGTTTAAAGTCTGGGATTCCTTGATTCTGTGACCCATCCCTATGGTCAATCATAATTCATTGGGATTAAAATCTAGCCTGCAATGATCCAGGAAACCCCCTACCCGTCTTTCACATTTTGATTTTTAGGAGATTTGAACTATGCTATCTATGCAGTGGAAAGATCCTCTCAAAGACTTTACAGTTTATTGGGCTAGGGTATGGGGGAATAACATGTAATAACATGTAGTGCATGTTACTACAAATCCCTATTGAAATGGCAGGCTATATGTCCAGAGGGCAGCCGCTGCATCTTCCCTTGGATTTTAGCCTGTCTAGCAGGGCAGTTAGGTGGCTTTCTAATGCTATAGTTCACAAGCCCTTAATGATCTATTTAGTTCCATTGATTATCAGTGCTATCAACTAGTCAGCTTTATTAACTTTTTAGAAATAAGTATTTATAGCAGTGGTATATAGCTGGTATAAAATATGCCTATATGTACTTGTAGTATATATAGACTTCAAGGGAAAGAATGAATACCTTTGTTTTGTGTGGGTAAAACCCTTGACTTTCCTCACAGAAGCTGACATGATGTTTCTTTCTCTCCCTTCAAAACATGAAGAGAGTCTGGGACCTTCTTTCTTGAAGGCTGAAGTCAGAATTCCAGGTTCTCTCTTCTCTTTGATTTTCACCAACTTTTCTGTCATGAGGTGAGGAACACTGGAGATACAAAGAGAATTTTCCCATCATCCAGGATGGAGATGCAGAGAGAGAGAGAGAGAGAGAGAGAGAGAGAGAGAGAGAGAGAGAGAAAGAGAGAGAGAGAGAGAGAAAGAGAGAGAGAGAAAGAGAGAGAGAGAAAGAGAGAGAGAAAGAGAGAGAGAGAATGAGAATGAGAATGAGTGAGAGAGAGAGAGAGAGGGAGGGAGAGAGGGAGAGAAGGAGAGAGGGAGAGAGAGAAATGGCAGGTGCATAAGTGACTGGGATTCACAGCAGAAGGTGACAGGGACAAGAAGGGGAAAGAGTGGTACTTCTAGTCACCACTGGGTTGGAATCCTAGCCCTCCCACTTGATGAGCTGCATGGTCTTCTGGGTCATTTCCCTTCTCTGAGCCTCAGCTTCCCCCTAAGTCAAGTGAGAAAATACCACTTGATGATCTCTGAAGTCCTTTTAATAAATAATCCATAAATATTTATTAGGTACTAAACACTGCACTGGGAACGTTAGTGTGAAGAATGAAATGATTGCTTTTGGACCTTACATCCAATAAGGGAGACTACAAATACGTATATAAGCATATGCAATAAAAATATAAGTAAATATGTATGGGCTTAAATGCTGGCTGATAGTTGGGCAGGGAGAACTCCAGAAGATGAGGGGGCAGTGGATCTGATCCATCTCTAAATGGTAAGTGAGATTTTGGCTAAAATATCTTTACCTATGTCTGTATTTGGTATGTGTGTATATATCTATAGATCTCCATAATGAAGACTACTAGTTCTATTATTCCTCAGTGCTTTACTTAATAAGACCACAAGGGACACAATGCAAGGATTATTATTTCCTTTTTATAGATGAGGAAACTGAGGCTGAAAGAGGTTAATTGACTTGGCCAGGTTCACACAGATAGTGAGTGTACAAGATCATTTCTGTGTGACCTCAAGCAAATGAGTTAGATTCTTTGAACCTTGGTTTTCTCATCAGGAAAATAAGAGAGTTGGACTAGTTGACCTCCAAGGTCCCTTTTATTTCTCAATCTATGATCCAAGGGCACCTTAGATATCATCTAATACATTCTCTTTTTACAGAGAAGAAAAATGATGTCCAGGAGGTTGAGACACATGGAGAACCATGGTGATAGCCAGTGGCCAAACCTGAATTATAATCTCATGGTCCTAAATGCAGGATCCATTCCACTGGAGATATAGATAAAAATTTGGGGAAAGAGGAGGAATTGGAAATACTGGAGAAGCAAACTGCGAGGGTGAGGAGGGAGAGGCAGCATCGAGCCCAGACAAATTATTCAAGAACTGGGGGAAATTGGGGAAGAAAATCAGCACCATATCTCTAAGGCTGAAGAGCTGTCGGGCAAGGAACCCCAGTGAATGGAACTGGACAAGGTCGATGGCCCTGAGGCTGACAGGCAGGAAGTGGAGCTGGAGAATTTCACCCTGGTGTGTGTATGTGTTGGGAATCTGGAGAGTGGGATGGAGGGGAGAGGGGAAAGGGTTGAGCTGGGATTGTAGGTGGGAAAGGGCTAACAGAATACTAGATGTAGAGCTGTGCTGAGTCTGGTCTACCATTTTACAGAGGAACAGACTGAGACCCAGAGAGAGGAAGATTTCAAGCAGCTACTGAATGGCAGAGTTGGATTTACTTAGGATCATAGAATTTGGAGGATCACAGGATTCCAGCATAGAGGGCCCTTAGAGACTATCTAGACTCCTTCCCTCATTTTACAGATGAGTAAACTGAGGCCAGATTTTTCTGTCTCTAAGTTGTGTGTGTGTGTGTGTATGTGTGTGTGTGTTTATATCTATGGATAGAGATTCCACTCCATAAAGTTGTACCTATTAGACTTAAAAGTTATAGAATCATAGAAAAAATGGCATAGAGGATTCTCAGTTGAGGAAATTCCCTGTATCAGTATTGGTTGACACCTTATCTGCAGCTACCATCTTAGAGATGGTTCCTTGCTCAGAACAGTGAGTTAATTATTAAGTTAATTGCCCAAGGTCATACAGTCAGTATGTGTCAGAGATGAGATTTGAACACAGACCTTCTGGGCTGTGAGGCAGTTCTCTACTCCAACATGCTGATTCTCACAGGATCATATAATAATACCTGGCTTTAGCATAGCATTTGATATTTGCATTTGATTAGCTCCTTACAGCAATGTTATGGAGATAGGAGAGTGGATGAATTATTTTTTTTCATTTTATGGAAGAGGAAACTAAGGCTGATTTGTTCATGGTCACATGAGAAGTAAAAAGGAGGGTCTGGACACAAATCCAAGTCTTCAGTACATTTTAATTTGTAGATATTTATTGTGCCAATCATGCTCAAAGAACTATGCAAGGCACTGGCGATCCAGACAGAAGTGACAGTTCCTTCTCTCCAAGAATTTAGATTACTGGGGTGAGAAATGGGGAATGGAGATGGCATATAATATGTAAAATCTGCTCTAGGATTTTTGTTCCAACCTTAACTTGAACTGGCAGTTTGGGTTTCCAGAGAGCAACTTCTACATCTTTCCTCCAGGTTTCTAGAAGGAAGGTAGATAACTTTTTAATGCTATATAGCTCATAATTTCTTTCCCTTGATTATCAGTTGCTATCAATTGGCCAGATTTATTATCTATTCTTCCTTCCTCTTTTTCTTTCCTTTCCTTTCCCCTTTCCTTCCCCCTTCCCCTTCCCCTTTTCTTTTTCCCTTCCCTTTTCCCTTCCCTTCCTTCCCTTCCCTTCCCTTCCCTTCCCTTCCCTTTCCTTCCCTTCCCTTCCCTTCCCTTCCCTTCCCTTCCCTTCCCTTCCC
>JAJPUD010000874.1:211667-223990 GCA_023553655.1 Myrmecobius fasciatus
TTCCCTTCCCTTCCCTTCCCTTCCCTTCCCTTCCCTTCCCTTCCCTTTCTCCTTTCCTTTCCTTTTCCCTTTCCTTTTCCCTTTCCTTTCCTTTTTCCCTTTCCTTTCTTTTTCCCTTTCCTTTCCTTTCCTTAGTTTAGTTAGTTCCTTAGTTAGTTTACTAACTCTGTGACCCTGGGCAAGCCACTTAACCTAGTTTGCCTCAGTTTCCTCATCAATAAAATGAACTGGAGAAGGACATGGTAAACCATTCCAGTGACAGTAAAGAAAACCCCAAATGGAGGCACGAAGAGTCAGATATGACTGAAATAACTGAACAATAACAAATAATATGAACACCTCCTATCCCAAATCTATGGCACATTCTCCCACAAGTACAAACAGAATCCAGTGTGTGCATGTGTGTAACCTTCAGGTAAATTCTACTTCAGTTCGTCTTTATATTCCCAGCATTCTAATTCTGACACACAGTAGGATCTTATTAAATGCAGCTGTTTAATTGATTGATTGATATGAAATGCATTACTATCTTCCTGTTGGTGGATCTGAGACCCAGAGTTCTTCTAAAGGAACTTCTGGAGACCATATGATGAGAGTGTACCCAGCTGGAATTGGATTCCAGATCTCTGAGCTCCCAGTTTGGTGTTCTACTCTGTCATGGCTGATTGGGTAGCCTGGAGCTCAGGTCGGAGGTCAGGATGTGCATCACAAAGCCCTGGATAGGATTAGGAAGGACTAAAGAATTCTACCACTACCTCCTCCTTGGGGTTTTCTCTCCCATGAGGCTTATCTATAAGCCATGCTGGCCACATGGCTGTTCCTAATGCCCTTCTCTGACCTTACTGCATGTCTGCTCACAAAATGGGAATGGGCTCCCCAGGGCCTCCAGGACCAAGCCCAAGCCTTCAGAATCACACCTCAGTTCAATAGGATCCCATCCCTGGAATGCTCTTCCTCTTCCTGTCCCCGAAAAAAAGGTCCCTTCCTGGACCTCATTTGTGAGAGCTGGTCAGGAGCTGGGTGTTTGAATCCCAGTCTGCAGCCACCTTAGTCCTTCCCTTTCTCTGGACCTCAGTTTTTCCCTCTTTAAAATGCAAAGTTTCCAGCCTTGACCATTCCATGCTATAAGAGCAGAGATCATAATCTGGAAGGGGCTTCTGATGCCATTTGCTAGTGAGAAAACTGAGTGATTGACCTTCATCAGGAGTAGGATTTGAAACAGTGAACTCTTGACTTCAGAGCCTTTTCACTGTATGGAAAGTCCCTCCCAGGTCTTTGGGCTGAGAGAGACAACCAAATGACCATCCTTTTATTAATAACCTGCTGGGACTTAGTAATAAAATGATTAAATTACCCAGAAAAAACAAAGTCCCTCTGAGCTCTCACACCTGGGTTCCCTGCTTCTGGGCCCCTCCCAGCTCTGACATTCCTCAACATGATCCAGTCTTAGTTGCCAGCATTCCCCAATGGGTCATTCCTGACTTCTTACCATAGCTCATGATTCTATCTCCCTGGAATTTCTTCCCTGTTTCCTTTGGCTGAAGGCTACCTGTCCTTCCAGGTTCAGCTCAGCCCCTGCTAGGCCCTATGTCAATTAAGGCCCTGGCCATGGAATTTATGAGAACCCCCCTTCCTTTCTTTCCCTATGAACCCCATCCACAGCACAGTCAGGTCAACAGCATCACTGGATTTTTTCCGCTAAGTCTGCTCTGATGTTGTTCCAGGTTCTACTGGCCCTCCCTCACCCACTCAGTCCCACCAATCTTTCTCCTTCAGATCCTACTCACTGCCTTGGTTTCTGAACACAGAAGTTACTTCTCTCTGATTCTCAGTTTACTCACTTGTAAAATAAGATGAATAGGAGTGAAGGCTAGAAGGGCCTTTAAGATCAATGAGACTAACCCCTTCATTCTACAGATTAAGAAACTGAAGGGGAAATGGCTTGGCCAATGTCATACAGGTGAGACGTGGGATTCAACCCTATACTATTTATCTCATGGGATTGTTGTCATTAAATGAGATCTCTATGACAATAATGAGACCACATACCAAAATTTGTGGGATACAGCCAAAGCGGTAATAAGGGGAAATTTTATATCTCTAGATGCTTATTTGCATAAAATAGAAAAAGAGAAAATCAATGAATTGGGCTTGCAACTAAAAAAGCTAGAGAAAGAACAAATTAAAAACCCCCAATCAAATACCAAACTTGAAATCCTAAAAATAAAAGGAGAGATTAGTAAAATTGAAAGTAAAAAAACTATTGAATTAATAAATAAAACTAAAAGTTGGTTTTATGAAAAAACCAACAAAATAGATAAACCTCTAGTTAATTTAATTAGAAAAAGGAAAGAGGAAAATCAAATTGTTAGTCTCAAAAATGAAAAGGGAGAACTTTCCACCAATGAAGAGGAAATTAGAGCAATAATCAGGAGTTACTTTGCCCAATTGTATGCCAATAAATTTGATAACCTAAGTGAAATGGAGGAATATCTACAAAAATATAGATTGCCCAGATTAACAGAAGAGGAAATAAATTACTTAAATAGTCCCATTTCAGAAAAAGAAATAGAACAAGTCATTAATCAACTCCCTAAGAAAAAATCCCCAGGACCAGATGGATTTACATGTGAATTCTACCAAACATTTAAAGAACAGTTAACTCCAATATTATATAAACTATTCGAAAAAATAGGAAATGAAGGACGCCTACCAAACTCTTTTTATGATACAGACATGGTACTGATACCTAAACCAGGTAAAACAAAAACAGAGAAAGAAAATTATAGACCAATCTCCTTAATGAATATTGATGCAAAAATCTTAAATAAAATATTAGCAAAGAGATTACAGAAAATCATTCCTAGAATAATACACCATGACCAAGTAGGATTTATACCAGGAATGCAGGGATGGTTCAATATTAGGAAAACTATTAACATAATTGACTATATTAATAACCAAACTAACAAAAACCATATGATAATCTCAATAGATGCAGAAAAAGCATTTGATAAAATCCAACATCCATTCCTATTAAAAACATTAGAGAGTATAGGAATTAATGGACTTTTCCTTAAAATAGTCGGTAGCATCTATTTAAAACCATCAGCTCGCATCATATGTAATGGTGATAAACTGGAACCATTCCCAATAAGATCAGGGGTGAAACAAGGTTGTCCACTATCACCATTACTGTTCAATATTGTATTAGAAATGCTAGCCTTGGCAATAAGACAAGAAAAAGAGATTAAAGGAATTAGAGTAGGTCATGAGGAAACCAAATTATCACTCTTTGCAGATGATATGATGGTCTACTTAGAGAACCCTAGAGAATCAACTAAAAAACTATTAGAATTAATCCACAACTTTAGCAAAGTTGCAGGATACAAAATAAATCCACATAAATCATCAGCATTTTTATACATCACCAACAAAATGCAACAGCAAGAGATACAAAGAGAAATTCCATTCAAAATAACTATCGATAGTATAAAATATTTGGGAATATATCTGCCAAGGGAAAGTCAGGATCTCTATGAGGAAAACTACAAAACACTCTCCACACAAATAAAGTCAGATCTAAACAATTGGAAAAACATCAAGTGCTCTTGGATAGGTCGAGCGAATATAATTAAATGAGATCTCTGAGGTCCTTTCCAGCTTTGGAATCCCAAGTCTATGATTATATGACTGTGAGAACCCTTTGTAAGTCATTGAGCCCTATGCAATTGGAAGCTTATCATCATCATCAGCAGCATCAGCATGCAGAGGAAGAATAGTCTCAGAGGCATTAAAGGGGGAGGAGGGCTTGCAGTTTTGAAAACCTGCTCACATTGGGAATGGATTAAACAGACAACATCACATATATATCATGAAGGATATAGCACCCTCCAAAATCTATAAAGAAATAAGGGGGATTGTAGGGAGATGGAGAAGCAAAGGGTGAGGGAAGAAGACAAGGGAGGGAACCATGGGTGGGGGAAGGCTAAGAAATAGCAAGACAAGTTAAAGAGCAGAATTAAAGCAAAGAGTCAGCAAGGATATGTGAGGATATATGTTTGTATATATATGTATGTATAGATCTACATATGTATATATAAATATATATTTTTAAATTATAGTTTGCTTAGGGGTGGTGGGAGAGATGAAAGGGAAAAAGAATACATTAAAAAGGTGTGTAGCAGAGAATGAAAAGAACAATGTACAAGGAAATAAAGAAAAGGTGGACATTTGGGAATATAATTTCTTCTATTAATATATATGTACTTTTTTGAACTGGCAATTTGTTGTGCTGGGCACATGAAAATGTTCTCTTCTATTTTGTTTCCTTTTCTAGTCTGTTTTTAAAATAAAATAAAATTTTTAAAAAAGAAAAAAAATTATTATTTTCATTATTATTATACAGAGATAACCTGGTCTCAGAATTAGAAAGAACAGAGTTCAAATGTAGCTCCAGACATTCACTCTGGGGAAATCACTTAACATCTCTCTGCCTCAGTTTCCTAATCTGTAAGAAAGGGATTTTATTTTTGCTAACTTTTGCTTCCCCCTTCTAATTTGTCATCTTATTTTATGCATTTAAAAACCTGATTTTACAAAGTGAGTCAGACCAGGCACTAATCTCCTCAAGTTGTTGTGAAACTAAAATTCTTAATAAACATAACCATTTAGTCCCACAAGTTAAGAGGAAGATATCCTTCTGGATTATTAATATTCCTGATTGGGGGCCCAGGAAAGAATGCTGGATTTGATGCTGGAAGAGATGAGTTATGCTTGTGCTCCCTTGGGCAAGTGCTTTAGTCTTATCTTTCTCATCTGTGAAATGGGGGTAATATTACTTGTACTAGCTGCCTTCCAGAGCTGGTGAGAGGAAAAATTTTTTTTTAGCCTTAAAGTCTTGGGGCAATGGGAGCTGTAACTAGTATTCATGACAACAGCTCTGAACTGTCAGCTATTTTCTGGAATGTGCCCTGTCTCCCTTGCTAGTCAGTGAATCCATGGGAGGGTATGCTTCTTATTCTTTGTTTCTCAGTGTCTAAGAGGTCAGGAATAAGAAGGAGGGAAAGGGCACTAGATTTGGGGTTAGAGTAGTCACCTTTACTACTTATTATTTGTATCATTTGGGGCAAATCTCTTCCTTTCCCCTAAATCAGGTGTTCTCAGCTCTAACATATTACACTGGGTGACTACCAAAGTCCTTTCCAACTCCAAAATTTCAGAACTGGAAGGAAGAGAGAAGCCTTAAACAACATCTTATCTAATCTTTTCATTTTTACAAATGATAAAACTGAGGCTCAGAGCATTGATACAAGAGTCACAGGTAGTTTGGTGGATAGAGCACTGGATCTGTATTTAAAGAAACGTATTATCTTGTTTATTTATCTTCTCATCTGTAAAATGGAAATGATAATAGCATCTATGTCCCATGATGGTTGTGAGAATAAAATGAAATAATATTTGCAAAATGCTATCTAAATGTTGGGATAGCTAGGGGGTATAGCGCCAGAAATCAAGAAGACTCATCTTCCTGAGATCAAATCTGATCAGACACATACTAGCTGTGTGACCCTGGGTAAGTCACCTAATCCTGTTTGCCTCAGTTTCCACATCTGTAAAATGATTTTGAGATGGAAATGACAGTTCACTCCAGTGTCTTTGTCAAGAAAAGACCTCAAAGGGTCATGAAGAGTGAGATGTGGCCGAAGTGGACCGAACAACAACAGTCTAAATGCTGGGGCAGCTAAGTGGTACAGTGGATAGAATGCCGAGCCAGCTCTGAGTTCAAATCTACCCTTAGAACTAGCTTTGTGATCCTGGGCAAGTCGCCCAGCACTATTTGCCTCAGTTTCCTCATCTGTAAAGAAAAGCTGTAGAGGGAAATGGCAAATCACTTCAGAGTCTTTGCCAAGAAAACTCCAAACAACAACAATCTAAATGCTACTTGCTATTCTTTATAATGTTGATTCAGAGATTTGAACTCAGTTCTTCAGACTCTTAGTGCTGTGTTCTTTTTACTAATTTGAAAGATCAGAAAAAGAACCCAGCAATGTTAATACATTGGCTGAATCACTGTGGCCAGCCATGAGCCTCCGAGTCAGTCCACACAGGGGATCCAATGGAGAAATGTTTGGGTCCCTGGGGAAGAACTGGGAAAACTCTTCTTCCCTAGCTCACCAAAGCATGAGCTCCTGGTCTGGGGCGTCCTCTGCCAGCCATTTGTCCTCCTCCCCTATTCTCAGCACCCTGCAACAGCTGCTGTGACTGGGGGGGGAGGCTGGAGGTAAGAGGGCTGGCGGGGCTTTCTCCCTTTCAGGGAGCAAATCCAGGCACTTAATTTGTTTGTGAGGGCCGGATCAGCTACAATAATAAAGCCTGGCCCTGCTGTCTTAAGCTGTTAGGAAAACCCAAACAAGGGGGTCTGGCTTGTCTGTCAAAGGCCAGGCTTTCAGAAATGGTCCAGGGCAAAGCCTGAGGTCCCAGTTCAGCAGGTGCTGGGCCATTTGGCCCCTAAAGCTCTGAGGCTGCCCACATCTAGGCTGCCAGGCGTCTGGCTGCCAGAGACCCCACCTCTTGCTAACCTTCCACTAATCTCCCCGTTCCAAGGCCAGAATTTGGCTTCCCCTGGCCCTAGTAGTGGCTAGGGGAGAGCAGAAAAAGCCCCAGACTAGACTGGGTTCATAGATCAGCTCTGTACCCATTAGTGAACAAGTCACTTCAAACTGCCAAACCTCAGGTTCCTCATCTGTAAAATGAAGGGGTGGAATTAGATCAGGAAGCCCACAGACTGGGGTCCATCAAAAAGATTCGGAGGGTCCAGGAACTTGAATGATAAAAAACACACTTTTATTTTTTATTAACTTTTGCTTCCCCCTTCTAATTTCTCATTTTATTTTATGTGGTGGCTGCTGAAGGCTGGGTGACTGTGGCAATTATTTAAAATAAGAACACAATGGAGTTTGTCACATGGATTGACTTTTCCTTTCAAGAAGAACTTCCATTTGAATAGTCAGAGTCACTGAAAGATTATAAATTGACCTAATTTCAATATTGTTGTCAGCTAAGAGGGAAGCTGGAGGAAAGGCAAAGAGACAGAAATGGCCAGTTGCCAGTGGAGCAGTCAGCACACACTCATTTATTGATTAAGTTCACAATTTTATAGGGGTGTGGTTTGTGGCGCACAAAACAATGACAATAATAACATGAAAGATCATTGAATCACCATAACAGATAGAATAAGAATAATGGAAAGTATGACATAGTGTGAGAATTACAAAAATATGACATAAAGACATGATGTGAGCACATGTTATTGGAAAAATGGTGCTGCTCTATGCAGGGTTGCTACAAACCCTTACTCTGTAAAAATGCGATATCCACCAAGTGCAATAAAACAAGATATGCTTGCATAAACAAGCTATGTGCAGGAAAAATAAGAAAATAAGCAATTTTTAGAGCTGTGTAAAGCAGTAAGGTCTCTAAGTTAGAAGGGCTAGTAGAATATGGATTTGTAGAGCTGGCAAGCAGCTTACAACATAACACATGGGCTATCAGATTTAGTAGAGAGACTTTAAGAGATTATCTAGTCTAACTCTCTATTTTACAACTAGGGAAATGGAGGCTCGGCAAGGAGGGGTGATTTCTTCAAGGTTATGCACAAAGAATTAGTTCAAGCCAAGACTTTAACTGACTTCCAGATATACAACATCATTTTGTCCTTCATGTCTCTCCTCCAGTCTTGAGGCAGCTGGGTAAGAAACAACTTGGCATAGTAGAAAGTGGGCTGGAATCATGAACAGCCTTGGTGTGGATTCTGCCACTAATTCCCATAGTGATATTCCAAAGTTATATCATCTTTCTCAACCTCAATCTCCTCATCTGTAAAATGGGGCTAACAGATCCTGTCATACCTATTTTACTGGGTAGTTGGGGGGGGTGTTAAATGAGAACGATGTATGCAAAGAGCCTTATAATCCTTGAAGTTGGATGAATAACTCTCTCCCTCCACTGTACTGCACCATGCTATTTATTAACTGATTCAGACATTCTTGTTGGGTGAAAATTTCCAGTGGCAGGCGATGGTTTTTGGAAAATTTTCTAAAATGTTTAGGAGGGAGCAAAAAGAGAAAGAAAAATAAATTTTTGCTAGGAAGTCAAATCCTTGCCATCCTCAGTGAAATGTCTTTGTCCTCTGGTTCAAACTCCTATCCTTTCTCTTGAATTGAATCCAACCAGTTCAGAGTACCATATTTGGAGAAGCCCTAAGCTCTCATCTCCCTCTGCCCTTCTCACTTAAGTGATCCTAGGCAAGTCTCTTCCTTCATTTTGGCTCTCAGTTTCTTCCTTGTAAAATGAAGCTGCTGGGATGGGTGATCACTCAAGTTCCTTTGAAAAGGTTAAGTACCTACTATGTGTCAGGAATTTTGTTAAAGTATTAAGGATGCAAAAAAAAAAAAAAAGCAAAAACAACCCTTGATCTTGGGGAATCCACATTCTATTGAGTTCGTATTCTATTGAAGGAAACAACACGTAAATACATGTCCGTAGAACCAAGAGAACATTGTACACAGTAACAAGATTATATATGATTGTCAACTGTGATGGGCTTGTCTCTTTTCTACAATGAGGTGATTCAAGGAAGTTCCAATAGATTTGTGATGGAGAGAGCCATCTGCATCCAGAGAAAGGATTATGGAGAATGAATGTGGATCATAACATAGTATTTTCACCTTTTGGGGGGGAGTGTTTGTTTGCTTGTTTTATTTTCCTTTCTTATGTTTTTTCCCCTTTTAGTCTGATTTTTCCTGTGCAGCATGACAAATATGGAAATGTGTTTAGAAGAATTGCACATGTTTGACCTATATTGGATTGCTTGCTATTTTGGGAAGGAGAGAGGGAGAACTTAGGACTACCTGACACCAAGTCTCATATTCTACCCATTGCTACCCTTAGAAAAGGACCAGTTTGACTGGACCCTAGAATATCTCCAGAGTAGTAGGATGGAATAAGGTAATGGCATTTATGGGATATTCCAGGAAGACTAGCATCTCTGGCAGGAGATACTTTCGGTATCTACCTAGCATTCAGCTCTCACTTGTGGCTCCAAGAAGTTGTACCATGGACAGCTAAAACCATCTTAGGAGGAATACTAAACCAGGCTGAGCGTAACCTACAGGTCTTAAACCTGTTTGTGAGTTAGGGATACACATGAAAACTTCTTCTGGAAGAATGGGTAGATGAGAACAATTTGTTCCAATGACAGCCATTAAGGCAGCTGAAGCACCAAAGTCATCCACCATGTTCCGGGCCATTGCCAGTTGTCTCAATTTTTGTCTTGCCATTGGACTGATGGCTTCATGCAATGCTCCATCACTTAAATTCAATTCACCCCTTAGTCAAGACATTACCCATGATACCCTTGGTTCTCTTTGAAAAATGAAGGACAAAAAACAATGGAATAAGGCCTGGCAAGAAGATATCACCACCAGAGCCAGATTATGGAAGGCCTTAACTGTCAGGATCTGGGGGTTTGCATTTGATTCAGGTGGGAGTCTTGAGCAGAGGGTTATATAAGTAGAAGTGCTTTAGGAAGTTGATTTGGGTAGCATGCAAGAATAGAAATAGGAAGCAAGGAGACCAGTTAGACCATTACATTAATGTGAAATGTCAAATAATAGACACCATTTCTGTAGAAACTATAAAATTTACAATGCACTTCTCTCACAACACTTCTTTAAAGTAAGGAAGAACTGCATTTTTTTAAACATTTGAGTAAACTGAGTCCCGAAGAGAATAATTTGTTCACAGTCCCACAGATAAGTAGCTAAATCAAATCCTTGATTGCTTACTTTGTAACAGGAGGGTTGTTGGATTAAGTGAATTCAAAGGTCTCTTTCAGCTCAAAAGACTGTGTTAAGACCTCTCATCCCTAAGAGGATTAATGCCACTGGGGTGTCTAGTTGGAATGAAGGGAGGCAGTGTAGTCTTTTATGTAATTTATTTTGTAATATTAAATATTTTTTTCTGGTTATACATGGATGTTAACTTTTTGGTACACATTGCTTTATGAATCATGTTGGGAGAAAAAAATCAGAACAAAAGGGAAAAACCACAAGAGAAAATAAAAACAGAAAAAAGAAGTGAACTTAGCATGTATTGATTTACATTCAATATCCACAGTTCTTTTTCTGGATGCAGATGGAATTTTCCATCCAAAGTTTATTGAAATTACCTTGGATCACTGAATCACTGAGAAGAACCAAGTCTTTCATAGCTGATCATCTCACAATCTTGCTGTTACTGTGTACAATGTATTCTTGGTTCTGCTTATTTTGCTCAGCTTCAGTTCATTTAAATCTTTCCAGGCCTTTCTAAATTTACCTAATTCATCATTTTTTGTAGGACAATAATATTCCATTACCTTCATATACCACAACTTATTCAACCATTCCCCAATCGATGGGCACCTACTCATTTGCAAATCTTTGCTTCCCCCAAAAAAGCTGCCATAAGCATTTTTGCACAGGCTGTGTTGACTAGTGGATTTGGAGTCAGGAAGACCTGGATTTGCATCTTGTGTCAGATACTTACTAGCTGTGTGACCCTTGAGTCACCTTCAACCTTAGTTTCCTCATCTGTAAAATGGGAATAATAATACTTTCAGTACTTATCCCACCTCCTGGTTGTTATGAGGATCAAATGAGATAATTTATGTATAATATTTTGTAAATATTAAGGTGACTTATAAATACCAGTGATTATTATGAGGAATCCTTAGTCACAACAACAATTATGAGGAGCAGGAATCCAATATATGGTTTGGCCACCAATGACCAGACCTATTTTCTGTTTCAAGTTCAGATTCACTACCTGCTCCTAGACTGAACTGAGTTATAGAGTCAGGAGTATAGAAAAAGAATTCAGGGGTAGCAAGTCAGGTTGATCATTGTAATTAGTGATTTATAGAATATAGATTACTAGGGCTTAGAAGGTAGAAAGTCAGTCCTGAAAGGGATTCAACAAATTCAATTCAGCAAATACTTCATGAGTCTCTATTGCCTACCAGGAACTAAGCAAGACCCTATCCTCAAGAAGCTTACTTTCTACTAGGAGTAGGTATGTCAAGGTATACCAGACTCAAGGGACAAACCACCAATTCTTTACTTATCCACTCTTATTTCAGTGGAAGAAAAACAAAGGGAAGAAAGGTCTTGGGCTAGTGGCTTGCAAAAGCCAAGTCTTAAGATGTGGTTTCAGCCAATTAATGAATTTTCAGTGTAACATTTACACCTTGGAAATACACAAAAGCTACTGATCAGGCTTGGTTTATTGTTTTGTTGACTGTCTAGACTTAAGAAAGTAATGGAGAAAAAATTAATAATGCAAAGTAAATTTAAAAGTGTATTGTTCCTACAATCCATTACCTATCGTACCCCTCTACCATCCTCCAAAAAAAGCTGGTTATTAAACTTTTACCAGCACAGTCTTGTTTCTAACAGAGAAGTAGGCATAAGTGGATGATATTTCCATCAGAGATGATTTTCTGATCAAGAATGAAAGCATAAAAAGGGAACCATGGAAAGAGAGATGAGAAAGAGTATTTATAGCAGTCAATTTTATTTTCTTTGGAATATACAGTGTCAGAGCTGAAAATGGCCTAAGACATATTCGGGACCAACCATCTCATTTTACATCTGGGGAAACTGAGACCCTGATAGTTGAAGTGCTTCACCTAAGGCTTTACATCCCATAGGTGGCAGAGCTTGGGCTCAGTCCAGTGTGACACTTTTTCTTGGACCTTCCATCAAATTTCTTTTAAGTTCTTTTGACATTTTTCCCCTGAAGTATTTTTTTAAATACTAATTTCTTTGGCCTGATTTCTTTTCTAGTCTGCTTCTGCTGAATCTCATTGGCTAGTTTCCCATGGTCTCCCTTGATACTGGGACCCAGGAATCCTACTCATGTTGGAAGTAGGTGGAAAAAGGTGGAAGAGAGGCTCTCTGGGCCCCAAACCCCCCTCTCACCTTGAAACCAGAGGCAAGTCTGATTCTCCCAGTCCTGGGCCAGACCCAGCTGCCCATCAGGAGTTGAATGAAGCCATTCTTCCCAGGTGAGGGGCTGAAACCATAGACCTAGGGGGAAGAAAACCAATCCCTGTGTGAGTGGCTGGCGTGGGTGCTTCTGTAAGGCAAGGGGAAGACTCTGGGCCAAGGTTTATGGGGGTTGGGGGACAAGGCTAAAGACACTGGAGGGAGGAGCCATGTGGAGCAGAAGATGGTGTGTGTGTGTGTGTGTGTGTGTGTGTGTGTGTGTGTGTGTGTGTG
>JAJPUD010000874.1:231885-253691 GCA_023553655.1 Myrmecobius fasciatus
TTCCTTCCTTCCTTCCTTCCTTCCTTCCTTCCTTCCTTCCTTCCTTCTTTCCTTTCTCCTTTTCTTTGTTCTTCCCTCTGTCCTTCCCTTCCTCCATCTTTCCTATCCTTCCTGTAAACCTCTATATACATGTAAAGCACTCATTCCCACTTCATCCTGTTTACCCCTTCTTGAGTGAGGGGGCATCATGGCACACCACTTTGAGTTTGATACTTTGGATTTGAAGTCAAATGATTTGGGCTCATGTTCCTTCTCTGCTACTAGCTAGCTCATTAATTCACCTTGAGCAAATCAACTCTTCTCAGACTCTCAGTTTCTTTTATTATAAAATAAGGGATTTGGGTTAAAGTCCCATAGGTTCTTAACCAGTGATTCATGAACTTGTGCTTTTTTAAAAAATCAGTTCTTTTAAATATTTTGACAACTATATTTCAATATAATTGATTTCCTTTGTGAGCCTATGTATTCTGCTTTATGTATTTAACAACATGATTCTGAGAAGGGTTCTTAGAAGTCACTAGAGTTTGCTTGAAGGGTCCAGGACATAAAGAGAGGTTAAGAATTCTTGTACTGGACAAGCTTTAAGGGGCAGACCTCTCAACTGGTTTGCTTTATATGACATTTGAAAATTTAGACAATCATAGGATCATAAATTTAAAGCTAGAAAGCCCCTTATAGGTCATCCTGTCTAACTCCCTCATCTGATGCAGGAGGAAACTGAAATCTTGGAGATGTTCCATTACTTGCCCAAAGCTATACCATTATGGGACAGGGTTAGGATCCAAACTTGGGTTTTCTCCATACCAAGCCAGCCCTTCTCCCTACTGCTCAGTGTTGGAGTGAGGGAAAGGAGGGAGCCTGCTTTGGTTAGAGGGGATGCAAGCTGATAGCATCTAATTGACTTTCTTAATTACTATGTAAGGGAAGTTCACTGCACTTAGAGAGTTTGACCCTGGGAGAACAAATCCATGGGCCCCCAAGAAAGATAGAAAAGACAGGCCTGAGCAGAGACCTAGCAGGGCAGAAGTGCCTAGTTTTAGGGCCAGCTCCAACTTACATTTTACTCTCAAGTTATTGCACCATAGCTATTCTCTCTTTCATTGCCAAATTATCAGAAAAGAGCTTGCAATACATTTAATGACTCAATTTCATCACTTGTTAATTTCTCAGCCCATTGTAACCCTATAGCTAAGTGGCTCAAGGGATAGGACACTGGACCTGAGTTTAAATCTAGCCTCTGACACTTATTAGCTGAATGACCTGAGGCTGATCATTTCACCCATTTGCCTTTGTTTTCTCAATTGTAAAACAGAAATAATAATAGCCCCTACCTCCCAGGATTATTGTGAGGTTCAAATAACATGTTATTTGTAAAGTACTTAGCATAGCAGGCACATAGTAGGTTCCTAATAAATAAATATTATTACCTTGTGGAAATAAGAATCAAATGAGAGAACCTATGTGAGGTTCTTCAAAAACTTAAAATATTGTATAAACATGTTATTTATTATAATTTCTTTCTTCTCATCTTTTTTGAATGATTTTCATATAGAAATGATCCTGGTTACCTACATGTGCAAATATGTTTGTAGCAGCCTGTTTTTTGTAGTGGTAAGGAACTGGAAACTAAGTGGATGCCCATCAGTTGGAGAATGGCTGAATAAGTTATGGTATATGAATGTTATAGAATATTATTATACTATAAGAAACGATTAGCAGGATTATTTCAGAAAGGCCTGGAGAGACTTACATGAACTAACGATAAATGAAGTAGAACCAAGAGAACATTGTACACAGCAACAAAAAGATTGTGATGATCAACGTGATGGATGTAGCTCTTTTCTTTTTTTATTTTTTGACTAAAACTTTTTATTTTCATAATATTTGCATAGATAATTTTCAACATTCACCTTTGCAAAACCTTGTTTTCCAAATTTTTTTCTTCCCTTCTCCCAACCCCATAACCTAAATGGCAAGTAATCCAATATGTTAAAATCCAATATGTTAAACATGTATGATTCTTCTAAATATATTTCCATATTGTGCTGCACAAGAAAAATCAGATCAAAAGGGAAAAAATGAGAAAGAAAACAAAATGCAAACAAACAATAAAAAAGGTGAAAATACTATGTTGTGATCCACATTCAATCTCATTGTCCCTTCTCTGGATGCGGATGGATCTCACAAGTTTATTGGATTTAGTCTGATACTGTTGAAAAGAGCCAGGACATGACTGAATCAGCAAGATGATTCAAGCCAGATCCAGTAGTCTTGTGATCAAGACCTTTTTTTTGTTATTTGCTTGCTTTTTTTCTTTCTCGTTTTTTTTCTCTTTTTGATCTGTTTTGTGTGTGTGTGTGTGTGTGTGTGTGTGTGTGTGTGTATGCAGCACAATAAATGTGGAAATATAGAAGAATTGCACATGTTTAACCTATATTGTGTTAATTGCTGTCTAGGGGAAGGAGGGGGAAAAATTTAAAACATAAGGTTTTATAAGACAGAATGCTGAAAACTATCTTTGCATGTATTTAAAAAATAAAAAAAAAGCTATTAAGAAAAAGAAATGGTTCTGATCAAGTCATTCATTCTCTTTCTACTACAACCTTTCCTGTTGTTCATTCATTTTCAGTCATTTCTGACTTTTTGTGATCTCATTTGGGGTTTTCTTGGCAAAGATAATGGAGTGGTTTGCCATTTTCTTTTCCAGCTCATTTCACCAATAAGGAAATGGAGGCAAACATGGTTAAGTGACTTGCCCAGGGTCATATAGCTTATAAGAGTCTGAGAATGGTTTTGAATTTAGAAATTTAGAATTTAGAAAGATTAGTCTTCCTGATTCTAGACCTGCACTCTATCCATAGGACCACCTATTTTCCTTATTGATTGATTGATTAATGATGTACAGGCAATCAATTAGTGTTTGGCTGGACTTATGATTTCATTTTTGGAGGGATTTTCTAGTGAGGAAATTCCTCTACCAACATGTTAGAATCTTTTTTTGCAACTTCCAGGCTTGGAGAATTATTGGATCCCTGAGAAGTTAAGTGACTTGCCTAGATTCTCATAGTCACTGTGGTATGAGTAGAACTTGAACTCATTTTCCTTATTCCACAGTCAGCTCTCTACCCACTATGCCCTATAGCCTTTCATCATCATCATCATCATCATCATCATCATCTTCATTACCATCCCAGCACTACCCATTCCCTTGCTCTTTTCTTAACTTTTTTAATGACTTTAAGATAGAAATGATCCAGGAATAGGTGGCCATCCTTCTAGAATTCTTTTATATTTAATGTTCCTGGACTGTTAGGGAGATAGATAAAATGCCTGTTTTTGTAATTGGTTAAAAGTGTTGGAATGGAAGCTCATCTTTTATAGACTCTCTGAAAGCCTCTTTGGGTTTTCTCCAGTAGTAGACAGGATAACAGGGATGATGTATACCTTGCTCTGTTTTTACATGGTTTTCATTTCTGACATTTGACAAAGTCAATGGAATACATCATGTTAGCTTTTCCCCCTGCTTCGTGGAATGGGATTTCTTTGTTTCAAATACAAAGATGAAATTGGCCTATATTAGGAGGGGCCTTAAGCATTCTTAACTTTTTTGGATAAATATGTGGCACCTCTATAAAGAAAGATGGAATTAGGTTTATATGAGAGTTGCTTTGCCAATAATTTATGCACTACTATGAAGTATTTGATCACGGAATAATGGAATTTATCTGGATCTCCTGCTTTTCACTTTTGTAGAGAAGCTAGAGTTTCAATCATCTCCCTTGGTGTGACTGTTCTGTCTTTCATTAGATTAATGGTACAAAGGCTTTCTGTTTCCTGTTTAATTTAACTGGTGTTTTGGTTGTGTGGGAATTTTTCCAACTATATTGACCACTCGAATATTTCCATGTCTTTTTTTCTTCAAAAGTTTTCTTTCTTCTCTAATTTCTTTGCCTCTAAAACCTCTTAGTTTTTGAGAGGGAATTATTTTTCTTTTTGGTTTTTGTACTGCCTTGACTTCTTACCTCACCTTAGCTTCCAATCCTTGATTAAGGGGATCAAGGATTTCTGATATATTTTGCTTTTTGGATTTCATTCTATGCTTCTCATTTTGTTGCCTTTAATCAAGCAATATGGTATCCAGGTTTCCTGCCATGTGTGTTGGCTAGAGATTGATGTAATCTTCACATGCATTTCTGAACATCTTTGATCATTTTCTCGAGCTGCTTTGCCCTTGGTGTGATTTGATGCCTCTCTTCAGGAATATTGCTAGATAGTGCTACTTGTAATTCTTAACAAGCAGCTTGGTGTCACAGTGAATAGAGTGCAAGACCTGTAATCAGAAAACCCCAAGTTCCAATCCCATCTCAGATGTTTCCTAGCTAAGTGACCTTAAACAAGTCATTTTACTTCAGTTTCCTTATCTGTAAAATGGGAATGATAATAATAGGTCTGCCTTTCAAAGCTGTTGTGAGGATCAAACGAAATAATATTTGTAGAGCACTTAAGATACTTCTCATACATAGTAGACACTTATAAAATGTTTATTCCTTCCTGCCCCCTCTCTCACTGGTGTTATATACTATTTGTGTGGAGTCCAGAAATATTTTTACACTTTCTGTCAAATATTGTAGGTGGACACTTATTCATCATGATTACAGCTTTAACAAATTATTTTGTTTTGGTATAGTTGGTCTATTAGTTGGATTCTTGCTGTCAAACTCAAGAAGAGTTTTTCAAAATTCCATTCTAAGTACGCCTATGTCCTTTTAAAAATCATTCAAGATGTCAACATTATTTTTGCCATTATTACATAGTATTTCTGGAGTTTGGGTCAAATGTAGATTTTCAAGTGTTTTCAGGTTCTTCAGTTCTTCCTTCTTTGGATACAAGTAACTCCTCAAGTTCTGCTCTTATTTCACCTAATCTGGTTTTAGGAATAACATTATCGATGACAATTATCCTTCATCAACCTAGAATATGTTGTGTAACTTGGAGCTGAGGATACAGCAGACCAAAGGCAGTTGGAAGTCTTAGACTGCAATTAGTAAGCTCTTTTTCCAGTCTTGCTGTGGGTGGTCTTGGTACATAACAAAAATTTGGATGTCCTCTTTCAATTTCCTGTTCACTTGTTGTTTGCCGGTTTTCATAGACAGAGACATTTACATTGAAGCATTTCTAACAGGTGGGATATTGGTATTTCTGATTGGTTTTGGTGCATTTTCCCTTCTTGTGGCATCAGAACTCAAAAGAACACCTCTCAATTCACTGTCACATTGATCATTATGGCATATCTAAGGAGGACCGGCCTGATACTCCAATGATTTCTTAGGTTCTCAATTGTTGTTACATTATACTGTCAGGATGCTAACTCAGTGTATGGTATCTTCAGAACACAAATGGCAAGCACTTTAGGATTCCTGCCTTAATGGCTGCTGTAGGGATCTCAGGCATACATAGATTGTACACTGCCTTTTCTGGAATTCTCTTCCTTTGCCATACACTTATTCCCACTCCACCCCCCAATAGCATAGATAATAAGAATGGACATTGAGGTTATTACTATTATAACAGCTAGCTAGCATTTATATAGGGATTTGAAATTTGCAAAGAGCTTTACAAATATCATCTTATTTGATCCTTATAACAACCTGAGAAGTGTGTATTATAATTATTTTCATTATCAATGAGAACACCAAGTTAAACAGAAGCTAAGTGACTTGCTCTGAATCATACAACTAGTAAGTAAAGCAGGATTCAAATTCAAGGCTCTCTGTATTTATGTCCAGTACTGTTACCTAACTGTCTCTGTTATTATCATCTCATTTTTGTCTTATTCAATGGAGTTCAAATAGAAGTGATTATTATCAGAAAGATATAGCATTTATATAGGGATTTGAAACTTGCAAAGAGCTTTACAAATATTATCTCATTTGATCCTCATAACAACCTGAGAAGTATGTATTATTATCTTCATTTTCAATAAGAAAACCAAGTTAAACAAAGGCTAAGTGGCTTGCTTTGTCATACAGCTAGTAAGTAAAGCAGGATTCAAACTCAACTCTTCCTATATTCAGGTCCAGTACTACATTACCTAGCTACCTCTGTTAATATATCTCCTTTTTGTCTTATTCAATGGAGTTCAGATAGAAGTGATTATTATCAGAAGGATCATCCACCACCACCACCACCACCATCATCATCATCACCACCACCACAACCTGGCTTCCAAATCCAATCACTAGACTAATAGATTAATAGATCAATAACCCCTGAACTGATAAATCTTATGGTATCTTCTCAGTCCTAATCCTCCTTGACTGTTCTGCAAATTTCGACCTCTCTCTCACTATTCCTTCCCTCGGCTCCTATATCTTAATCACTGAATAAGCATTGCCTCATTCAAACTGAGATTTCCTAAAGACCTTGGTTTACAAAGGCCAATTCTCCTCCTGCATCCAAGGTCTTCCCCAGTCATCCTGTTCTATATCTTGCCACTGAAGCCAGAAGAGAAAATGAGGCTGGTGACTTCGCACAGCTCTCCCTCACTTCAATTCACCTGTATGTTATGGTTCGACTCCTTTATGTCATGGTCCAAACAACAACAAAGATACTATTTTCTTTTATTTCTCCTAAAAGTCTTGGCAGCATCTCAAGCTTATTCTTGCCCCAAACTGAATTTATCTCTTTTACCATCTCCAGATAACTGTTCCTCTAAACCTCCTCATTTCTACCATGTCAATTACCCACACTTGAAACCTTAAGAGTCATCTTTGACTTTTCATTCTTGATCTTCTTCTCCCAAATCCAATCAATTGCCAAATTCTGTTGATTCTACCTTTTATGGCATCTTTTGAGTTTATCTCCCGCTTTGTATTCACATGATCAGCAAGCTAGTTCTGGCCCTTAATATCTTCCACCTGGACTATAATAGTTTCTTGGCCTTCAGTCTCTTTCCTGCCAAATCCATTTTCCAAACAGCTAACAAAATAATCTTTCTCAGATGTAGGTCTATGTTACTCTCTTGCTCATAAACCTCCAGTGTCTCCCTATTGCCTCTAGGATAAAACAAAATATTCTCCTTAACTTGACAGTTAAGGCTTAACACAATATGGTTCCAACCTACTTCTCTAGATTATTTCACAAGACTCTTATTTCATGTATCTTATGTTCCAGCCAAATTGGGCTTGCTAGCAGTTCCCTGAATGCAATATTCCATCTCCTGCCTCCTATTTGTAGAAAGTCATATCGAATACCTGGAATATCTGTTTATTCACTACTCTCAGAATCATTATCTTCTTCCAAGACTTTGCTCAGTATTACCATTTCTCTGAAGTCTTCACTGATTTCCCTCCTCTTCCCCATTCCAGGTATATCTCTTCCCTCCCCAACTATTCTCAGAATACTTAATCTGTGTCTTTCCTTTGCCTTTAGGTACATATGTGTGTATGATGTGCCATTCCTCTTCTCGAACTTGGTCTGACATCACCTGGGGAGTTAATCAGTCAAGAAAAATGTGTTTGGTACCTACTATGTGCCAGCAACTATGCTAAATAAGTGCTCAGTAGAGCATAAGCTCTTGAAGGCAGGAATCACTTCATGTCCACTTCAATACCTTACATATAGTAAACAGTTATTATATATTTGAGGAATGAATCTGAATGGAAGTAACTAGTATTATCTCCATTTTTCAATGAGAAAAGCTGAGAGTTCATAGTTGGTGAAATGCATGGATATGTATACAATAGGAATAATTTTGGATTTGGAGCCAGAGGACCTGGGTTTTACTCCTTATTGTGTGATCTTAGCCAAGTCACCTGTTCCTTTTTGTAAAATTGAGAGAGTTGGATGAGGCAGCTTCTAATGTCTATTTTTCCAACTTTAGTTTGATGATTCCCCCTCTGACCTGGGTCATTTGCTCCAAATTCAGGGCTCTTCATCAGGCATTTCTGATTTGAATTGGAGGGGAAAGGACACTAGTGAGATCATTCCTATAAGTAAGGAAAGAAGTTCATTTATAGGCAGAGGCTGTGACTATCCATGAGCCATAAGGTTCACTGGGAGTTTGAACCCCATGCCATGGATACCAGCTGCTATTCTATGGAAAGACCCAGGGTACTCTAAGTGTGGTAGAAAGATTAGGATGGAGAAACAAGGCCATGACAGATCCTGATAAGCTTTTCTGGGACTGCAGATAAAAAGACTGAATAACAAGGAGGAATAAGCTTAGAAGCACTCTTCTGGGAAGTGAGTTATCCCAAGCCCCAGAATGATTCCCTAACTAATGGTGGGTGAAATTTAGAGCAAAGAGACATGAGAAAAGATGAACCTGTTCTGGAGGATAGGGCCTTTTGTCTTCTGGGAGTGCTAGTCTGAAGTGGGGAGGGAAGGCTATGGTCTGAGGGGGAGACTTGGCTCCTGTCTTTGGTAAATCTCTTGGTTTGGTAGTGTTAGAGATAGTGAAATCAAAAGTATGATAGTAGGGGTATAGAATTGGGGATGAGGAAGGAAGGGAGTCTGGTCTGATGAAGAACACTGAATTTGAGGGCATGGTTCCAGGTCTCAGATCTGTAACTTTCTGTCTATGTGACCTTGGGAAAGGCATTTCCTCTCTGTGGGTCCTAGTATTCTCTTCAGTGAAATGAGAGGTTTGGATAAAATGGTCTTGAAAGTTCCTCCAGTTCTTAAGTTTTCTGATCTTATCATACAGTCTTTCTGGGAGATATAGGGCAATCTTAGTGAAAATGATGATGATAATGGTAATCATGGTGATGGAGACAAGAGGAAAAGCTTCGAGAGCAACTGAGTTGGGCCTAAAGAATTGGAAATCATAAGTTTTGGCATTTGGGGTATAGAAGACCAAGTAAACAAAGGTCCAATGAGGGATAGAGTTGGATTGGCCCAGGGTGGTGGAGAGTGGTCCATTTGGCTTGAGATATTGATCAGTTATATCTGACTCCTTGTGACCCTATTTGGGGTTTTCTTGGCAAAAATACTGGAGTGGTACCTTCTCCAGCTCATCTTATAGATGAAGGAAACTGAGGGAAATGCTATCAAGTGACTTGCCCACATACAACTAATAAATAAGTAAATGCCAGATTTGATCTTTAAATAATTTTTGACTCCAGGCTCAGCACTCCATCCATTATATATTATTATATTATTACCCATCATACTAGTTGTCCCAGCTTAAACATAGATTATCAAAGGCAAAGAGAATGGGTCCTTGTGAATGGATATTGATTTAGACAACCTCAAATTAACATTATTTATGTTGTATTTTTATTTATTTTATTAAACATGTCCCAATTATTTTTTTATCTGGTTCAGGTCCAATTGTGGCCTTAAGAAAACACTTCTGGAGAAGAGCATACAAGGAGGAGCTAAGAATGGAAAGATTGGGGAAGGCTTGAAGGTCACACTAAGTGAAGAAAATAAGGAGAGAACTTGGATGCTACTGAATGATCATGGAACTTAGATTCATAAGAACATAGTTCAAATCATTTACTGCACCATCAAATCACTGCACCATCTTGGGAAAGTCAATTTCCATTTCTCAGTAATAAAGCAGTTGTTTTAGGGGATTTTTGAGGACTGTTTGAGTAGTTCTCTCTGTTTCTCAGTGTCTCATTCTCTCTCTCTCTTTCTGTCTCTGTCTCTATCTCTGTCTCTCTCTGTGTCTCTTTTTCTGTCTGTCTCTATCTCTCTTTCTCTGTCTCTGTATTTCTTGGTCTCTCTCTGTCTCTGTGTCTCTGCCTCTGTCTCCGTCTCTCTGTCTCTCTATGAGATGTAATCATAGCAGGACACCAAGAGTCCTTATCTGGAAGCCATATTTAAGGTGGATTTGAGGGAAAGGTGAAAACTGGAACCTAAATACATATGGCCAATGAGGTTCATATATCCTCACACCTTCAATGTCCTGTAACTCTGGCCTAAGGGTCACACGTCCCTTCTCTGTTTTGTCCTATGACCTTTATTCTATCTATCACCTCATCTCTCTCCTCATCCCTCCTCCATCTGTCAAACTTTTTCCCCAGAAAGATTAAAGTGGGGAAATGTTGAAGAAGAGGAGGAGGAGAAGGAGGAAGGTAACGATAATCTGCATTTAGGTTTACAAAGGGAAAGGCAAGATAATATTGGCAAACATCCTTCAACACCTGGGAGATGAGGACTTTAGAGAGAGGGTTATCCCAGAATGCAGCCATCTAATCTCAGCTGCAGAGATAAGAGGCCCGGAGCTGGTTGTAAAGGAACAGGATTCTTCGGGAAGGGTGTTCCAGGTCTTATGGCCCAACATTCTTGAGGGCCCTTCCTGGCATAGCTGCATTGCCACCCTCCCACCCCCAGCCCCAACCCTGATCTTCACCTGACAGGGTTATAAGAGTTAGGAAGAGCCTCATTGGCCAGGTTCAGGACTTGGGCAGAGCAAGAAGAACAGAAAAGAGAAAGGGAAAGGGAAGGAGGACAAAGTCCACCGGCTTCTCTCCTCTGCTCCCTTTCAACTTGCCTCCTATCACTTTTCCTCTGAAATATGTTTGGAAAAATGAGGCATGGGGTCAGATAGGATGACGGGCAGCACCATAGCTGGGGGGTGAGCTCAGAGGTTCAGTGCCCCCCACCCACCACTTCCTCCCAGCCCTTCTCCAGCCTGTCCTGTTTGCTGGAGCTCATAGCCCTCTGGGGGAGTCACCCATCCAAGAAGGAAGAGGTTCCTGCCCAGGGAAGCTGGATCCAGCACCTCCCTGGCAAGGAGCGAGTGACTCTCGGGCTTTCAACACGTCTGAGGCTCAGCCACCTCCTTTTCCTTCTCAGCCCCCCAAGAATTAGACAAGCTGTTTTCTTGTCTCCTGAAATTACTATGTGAAAGCTGAAGGAATAAAGCAAGATTGCCAAGCATCTCTTAAGGAGGCTGCAAGGTACAAGGGAAAAAGTAATGTGTCTAAAGTTGGGGAACATGAATTCAAATTCTGTCTCTTACACTTACTGGGAGATAAAAGATTATAGAGGGAAGAGAAAGGGGAAGTCTATAATTGGCAAACCACTCTATCTCCCCTGGGCTCAGTTAAACTTCCTAATCTGTAAAATGAATTATTGTACTAAATGGCCTCTGAGGTCAGCTCTGAAACTGGGATTTTAAATCCATCTCTTTACTCATTGAGGGGACAGGGGACATGGGGTGTCCTGATTCTGGGGATACCCAGGAAGTTGTTTAGTTGGCCTGAAGAGACATGCTCTGACCTTAGAGACCATCGAGTCCCTTCTTTGGATCTCAGAAGCCCATCTCTAGAATGATAAAGAACCTTGGTCCTGCCTCTCTCAAAAGAATATTGATTTTGAGAATCAGAACTACTGGTTCAAATGCAAATTTGACTTGTGTGACTTGAATCCTGACTCTACCCCTATCTAAGGCCTCAGTTCCTTCACCTATAAAATGAAGGGATCGGAAGAGATGATCTGGAACATCCTATTATTCTGGAGTAGAGGTAGGGTAAAAAACGTACAAAAAGATTTTGAAAAATGTAAAGCCAGGGAGAGAGGAAAAGGATTGTGGTTACCATGGTCCTCCTTTGAAGTCTTATGGTCTCATACTTTTCTTAGAAGAGGAACAGCTTGAGGCTGGAGCTGCCTCAAGGCAGGGGAAACATGAAATGACCTTCCCATGTTATTGACCCCAGAGTCCTCATCTGGAATAAACATCCTGTGTCCCCGGCTCCCAGTCATCCCTGGCTTACAGATTCACAGTTTAAACACAGGTTTTTACCAAGTTCAAGTTTTCTTTGTGCCTTTCCATTCTTCTCTCTTTTCCCCCCTCATTTTTCCATCCTTCTTTTCCCCTCAAATGGGCCCACTCCAGCCCCCATGCTCACGTTCTGAAGTCAACTCTGGAAAGGGCAGCATGGAGGAAATGAGTTCCAGGCTCCGGCCCTTCCGAGACGTTACCTAAACACGAGCAATCGGTGTTACCTAATCGCCCAGATATCTCCTTCCAGTTGCACTGGATGTCCAAGATCCTGCCCAGATGGGGTCAGTGAGAGAGGAATTTCACCAAGAGGAATGGGCAGGATGGCCTTGTTCTTTATGAACGTGGAGGATGTGTGCAAGAGAAGCAAGCAGACAGTGGGCTCTGGTCAGCAGGCTAGCAGCTGGCTCGTCCCATGACCCTTGAGAAGCCCCTTCCCCAATATAGCCCTGGGTTTCCTGATTTATCAAGTGAGGCAATTGGCCCCTGATTTTTGACCTTGACATTCTATGTGCTGAGGTCCTCCCAGCTATCACATTCTGTGTTCTATATTATAAGGTTCCTCAGACTCTTACCCATCCCAGTGACTCTGGATAATGCACAGCCTTCCCCACTTTACCTCCTCTCTCTAATGAGTACCCAAAAGGGCATCGTGGAGCATGGTAAGATGCCCAATAGGGTTAGCCCTCGAAGGCGGCTTGAATCTAATTAGCAGGCTCATCTGTGCCTTTCTTTAAAGTCTTGATCTTTCCTCAAAGCTCCTTCTCCCTAACCTAAAGCCCGAGGGGCTCAGGATTTCCAATCCTATTCATACACAGAGATTCTTAAGTCCAGAGAAATTGATATAATTACAATCACATGGAATCAGTAGTGGAACCAGATTTAGGGGCCAAGTACAAGCCAAAGGAAGGGAATCAGGCTGGTGAGGGGACTGGAGACCATGCCATCAGAAAATCAGTGGAAGGAACCTTTACTGATATTTAGCTTGTAGAAAATCATAGCTTTCATTAGGTATTTGAAGGGCTATATCATGGAAAAGAGATTAGACTTGTTTTACTTGGCAATAGAAGGCATAAGGTTGCCCAGTGGCAGATTTTAGGTTATTTTTTAAACACTTAAAGGAATCATGTATCCAGGGAAGTAGAGAGTTCCCTGCCATCTCTGGATACTGTCAGATTGAGACTGGATGACCACCTGGATCTATTAGGGGATTCAATGTCTTTGGAGGTTCATTCCTCTTCAATTCCGTAATTCTGTAATTCTCAGCCTGGAGTTGAGTTGATACATACATATAGATATAGATAATACATATATATGCATTTACATGTATACACACCTCTACAAATACACAATACAACATGAACACACATCAACATACAATACATACATGTACATAATGCATGTATACACACATACACACCCATGTACAATATACAGGTAAACACACACACACATGCAGATACACAAATATATTGATATATATCACACACATATAAACATACATGCATATATCTGTCAAATTTATACACAAATATATTTACACATCACAAACATATACATATTTATACACATTCCAGAGATACATCGTTCACACTAATTGAAATCTATGTATGTAATTATACAAATATACAAACATAAACAGACATTAACATATACACAAACATAGACATATTTATACACACATTGCAGAGATACATTGTTCACACTAATTGCGATCTATTTAGGTAATTGTACAAATATACATATATACACATACATACATATATTCATGCTTATATAAAACATTACATGATACATACAGATGAAGAAATTGAAAATGATCAAGGAAAAGTGTCTTCTCTAAGATCACACAGCTAGTAAGTGAAACAGGATACATATATACATAAATCTCGATTAGTGTGAACAATGTATCTCTGGATATCTTGTTGCAAAGAGATATAGTTAAGCAAAATAAATCAGGACTTAGTCCATATCTTATCATGTATGCCTTACTTCACACCCATAGTCCACCACTTCTCTCTGAAAAGAGGGAAGCGTGTTTTATCATGAGTCTTCTGAAATCATTATTGATTCCTAAAGTTCTGAGATTCTTGGATTCTGTGATTTTCCTCCTCCTGTTTCTACTGTCCTGTATAGCAGAGGGAACAAACCCATGGTCCACATGACATGTGCAGCCCACAATTCTCTCAAGGATGGGCCAAACCAGATTAAAATATAATTGGGAAATATTTAACAAAATGAATAAAAATACAATAAAACATAGGTAATACTATTAGTATGTAGTTTTCTCAGTCAGCAAAGTGATCCACAGTAATTTTGTACACTTAAATGGTCCCCATTTCCATTTGATGCCCCAGGTGTATAGCACAGGACCAGGACATAAGAGGTGGGATGCAGAGAAAGCCTGTGGGCTAATGGGCAGATCTCCTTATTCTGGCCTCTTTCATTCCTCTACATCCTGGAAGAGGGAGAAGAAGGCATGGTGATGAGGGGTTGCCAAGGGAACTGGAGAGCCTAGAAACCTGACCAAACAAATAGGACTGTCTCTTCCCCATCCTTTGGCCCCTGCTCCCCCCTCCCATGACCTCATCTGCCCACCCAGCTCTGGTCTTTCCTTCAGTGTAGCCAGGAGAGTGGTAGGGAGAAGGAAGTGGGGAAGACGGAGTGTTCTCATGTGGGTTCTTCTGCAGAGGGACAGAGGGTCAGGGGAAGCCTCTGGGCTGGCACAAGGGTGAGTGGCCCCACTGGAGCTTCAGGATCCCCCAGTGTTTGTGTTGGGCTAAAATCCATGGTAACAAGCAGTTTTGGTTTTGGGGGGGGTTGTGGTGGGGTGTTCATTCTGTGGCTTATGACCACACAAGCCTGCTTTGCTGGGGATGTGTTCTCCCTGAGCTGACCATGTAGGGATAATGGGGCCAGGGGCTTCTAGGAGGGGGAGGAAGGGAGCTAGTATCTGGGGTTTGTGTGTTCCTATATGGGGATGGATGAGACTATGAATGGGAGCCTGCATTAGCTATAGGACTGTGAATGAGAATGTCTGTACAGAAGGTGGAAGCTTAGGTAAAGCTGGGTTTCAGTAGGTGTGAGTAGGTGTATATGATTGTGTATATCTGAGTATCAGTGTGAGAATATGCCTGTTTCATAATGGGAAAAGCATTGTTAAATTCAACCCTATTCAACATGCATTTTTATTAAGCACCCACTAAATCCAAAGACTTGGATTTCAGTCCATCAACACAGGGCAAGTCACTTCCCCTTACTTATCCTGTTTCCTCCTCTGTGTGATAAAAATTGTACCTGGGATAACTCTTTTACAAAGTTATTTGAGGCAAGTTTTTTTTTTAAATTTTTATAAGCCTTCAAATGCTCCAGTAATGAGGGTTTTTAGGACCATTCCAACTATATATCATTCTGGTGAATATGCACTGTTCGTCCACTTAGTTTTTCTTGTGTGAATGACTAAGTTGATCTCCTTTATCAAAATCAAGAAATAATATATATGGGCCATCAAAATGCTTTTCTGGTGACTATGAAATATTAAAAGAAAGAATAAAAGGTATTAAGTCTGGGGGCAGCTAGATGGAGCCCCTGAAAGGCAAGTTTATGGAAAGAATGAAATTCTATCAACTGGAGGCTTATGCTTTGAGAATTTAGAGGCAGGTGATTTCTGGCTTTCAAGCCCATCTCTGACCTTTGTCAACTAGTGGTCAAATCACAGAATCACATAGTCTCTCAGAGCTGGGAGCCAAACTAGAAGCAGATTGAGGTTCAGCTTCAAGAATTGACATCTACAAATCACCAACCAGACTTGTACTCCAACAGATAGAAATAACTGTGCTTAGCATCCAGCCAGTGAGAATAATTCTGTAAAATTGGAAAATTTCAGATGGCATTATTGCTTCACTTCAAGTGTGATACAGTAAAAAGAGAAGGGATATACAGAGTGAGAGGAACTGAGTTCAACTCTCTCCTCTGAGGCACATTAGTTATTGTGATATTGGGTGAATATTTAACAGTTTCCTTATCTGTAAAATGCCAAGGATGACTTCTAGATAGCTCCCAGTCCTCCATCTATGATTCTGTGATTTCCTTTCCCGGGCCCTGACCACATACCAGTCACCTTCTCCCTGGCTGACTGCATTACTTCTTCCTTTAGGATACCTCCTCATCAGTGGCCTCCACCTATGGGATCAAGATCTCAGAGCCCCTGATCCCTTCTTCCATGGAGATGGGATCCTCAGGACCTCACTACCTCTGGGACTTTAGGTCTTGATCTTTCTCACCACTTTCTTGCCCCAGGGCACAGAGCTGTTAGAGCTCCATCCTGAAGGGCCAGCTAGTACATCTTGTTCTGAACAGGAATCTTCTTGCCAGCATTCCAGATGAAGGATCATCCATTCTCAGCTTGGTTTAAGAATAATAATTCTCTTCAGTGCTTGCCTCAAGCATTGGTAAACCTCATTTTATAATAATAATAGCATTTATGAATTGACTCTGGCCAAATCACTTCACCCTGTTTATTTCAGTTTCCTCATCTGTAAAATGAGTTGGAGAAGGAAATGGCAGACCACTCCAGTGATGCCAAGAAAATACCAAATGGGGTCACAAAGAGTCAGACATGATTGAAAGTGACTGAACAACAAAAGATAGGATGACATTTAAAAGAACTGTGATCTAAAGCTAGTGATTAAGGCTCCAGGATGGGGTCATTGGGGAGAATTCTGACCCTTTCTTTGAGATGATCTAGTTCACCTTCTTCCTTCTTTTTCAGATGAGTAAACTGAGGCCCAGATAGTTAAAAGAACTTATCCAGAACCACACAGAAAGCTCATTTTACAGATGAGGAAACTGAGGTAGTTAAGAGATTTGCTCAGGATTACACAATGTTTGATGTCAGATTTAAACTCTCATTTTTCTTAACTTGAGGTTCAGCTCTCAATCCAGTGTACCACTAACTGTCTAGTTTTTGTAAAAAGGCCCTCCAATACAAGTCTAAAGAGTTTGTGTTTTATCCTAGAGGAAAAAGGGAATCTTGTTAGTATCAAACCTTGTTAAGTAGGGATGTGATATAATTAGATCTGTGCCGTAAGAAGATTATTTTGGGAAGGAGTCAGTAGATGTGGAGAGATTGAAGATGAAAGAAAGGGGATGACTGAAGAGACAAGTTTATGGAGAGAATAAAAGGGAATGCATTGTGATCAAAGGGAAAAGTAGAGCCTTTGGCTTGCCAAGAGCCACTTCTTTTCTCAGAGACAGAGATAAAGACAAAGGAATGGGTAAAGATGGAAAGGGGTTTTGAGCTGTGAAGTAGGGGAGGGGATTGGCCACTCTTTTCAGTAAAGTACTGAGAGATAGGAGATGGGATGCTATAAGATCACTGAAGGGAAAAGAGGTAACATGGAAATAAAATGGATTGTCAATCAAGTAAGAGTAAGCTTTGTTATGAAGGCTCAGTTGAAGTTGGATAAGATGTCATTGCAGTTGATCTAATCCATATAGTGACATCCTTCAATAGCCTTCAACAGTCGAAGAGTAACATTTGGTTGAGGATGGTGGTGATCCATTATTGAGGATTAGCAGGGCATAATTGCTAAGATAGGGAAGGGAGTTACACATGGAGAACCATGTGTAGTAAGAAAACTCTATCCTCACTTCTTAAAGTAAATATATCTGTCTCTCAAGCACCCTGAGGATTTAGGGAAGGTTTCTTTTCTACTTCTCTCAGGTTAAAGGTGTCATGGTTGTTGGATAGATCTGACTGCTGTTGGGCTAGGTCTTTTGAAGGCCATTTCCTTACTCCTTGAGACATCCATGCTGAGCTGGTTAAAAAATATTATTTTTAAATATTCAGTATTTACATTTAAATTTAAATACTCAGATGTCATTTTCCTGGCCTTCTAAAATTTACAAGATTAGAATCTCACGTCCCTTCACTTAAGATGGAAAGGAGGTGCACAGATTAAAGATCAGGACTGAGTGTTTTCATGGGGCATGTCAGCCTAGGTGAAGAATGTCCAAGGCCTTTCATCTTATAGAATTCTCTTTCACTAAACATCAGCAAAGGAATCAAACCAAGAAGAGAGTATCCAAAAATGAGTAGGATGAGGTCTATCAAGGCCTTTTTTTGAAGACACAGTTCCATGAATATAGGCAGCCAAAAAGGCTTCTCTTAACCATGTTAGAAGACTGGATCCAATCCCAGAATGCCTATGCATGTTCCAATGTGCCACTTGATTACACTTTCATTACACAGCACTTTCATTACACCACAATTATCCTGAAATTAGTGTCCTCTGATTTGCACATAAAAGGTGATACCAAAAACAAATTAGGAGAACAAGAATAGTTTGCCTATCAGATCTATGGAGAAGAGAAGAATTTATGACCAGATAAGAAATAAAGAACATTAGGAAATGCAAAATAAATAATTCTCACTACATTAAATTAAAAAGTTTTTGTACAAACAAAACCAATGCAACCAAGATTAGGAAGAAAACAGAAAGCTGTGAAACAAATTTTACAATGAGAGTTTCTGGTAAAGGTATAATAATAAAAATATATATAAAGAATATATATATATATACATTAAGTATATAGATAATTGAATAGAATTTATAAGAATATAAATCGTTCTTCAACTGATAATTGGCCAAAGGATGTGAACAGGCATTTTTCAGAAGAAGATATTAAAGCTTCTTATAGTCATATGAAAAATGCTCTAAATCACTATTGATCAGTACCACCTTATACTTACCAGACTGGCTAATATGATCTAAAAGGAAAATGATAAATGTTGAAAAAGATGTAGGAAAATTAGAGCACTAATGTATTGCTATTGGAGTTGTGAATGAATCCAACCATTCTGGAGAACAATTTGAAACTATGCCCAAAGGACTATAAAACTGTAGTTGCCCTTTGATTCAAAAATATCACTACTAGGTCTAATCCCAAAGAGATCATAAAAAGGAGAAAGGACTCACATGTACAAAATATTTATAGTAATTCTTTTTTGTGGTAACAAAGAATTGGAAATTTGAGGGATGCTCATCAATTGGGGAATGGCTAAATAACTTATGGCATATAAATGTAATGGAATACTATTGCTCTATAAGAAATGATGAGCAGATGGGTTTCAGAAAAACCTGGAAAGATTTACATGAACTGATGCTGAATGAAGTGAGCAGAACCAGGAGAACATCGTACACAGTAACAACAATATTGTTGTTAAGTAAATTGTTAAGTAAGATATACCAAGTTCTTAGGAGTAATGCAGTGATCCAAGAAAATTCCAAAATACTCATGATGGAAAATGCTGACCACATCCAGAGAAAGACTTATGGATTCTGAATGCAAATTGAAGCATACTATTTTCACTTTTTTTTGTTTTCTTCTTTCTTGTGTTTTTTCCTTTTGTTCTGAGTCTTCTTTCACAATATGATTAATGTGGAAATAGATTTAACGTGAAACATATATAATCTATATCAGGTTGCTTGATATCATGGGGAGGAGTGAGGGAAAGGAGAGAGGGAGAAAAATTTGGAGCTCAGAATCTTACAGAGATGAATGTTGAATGTTATTTTTACATGTAATTGGAAAAAATAAAGTCCTATCAAGTTAAAAAAAAGAAAAGAAATCAATGTTCCACAACATTCCCACATTGGGTGACATTATCAGAGATACTCTGCACATGTGCAGGACTTCACTACAAATGTATAATTGAATTGGTTAGCTATAGGATCATGCTTGTTAAGAGAAGTAGGTGAGACCAGAGTAGGAATAGAGTCCAGGAATAACAGGTAGGTAGGGAGGGAACAGATATTGTAATAATAGTAAAGACTAGATTTAGGAGGAGTAAGGCAAAGGGAGAGGGGAAAAGACAAAAAATTTCTAACATAATCAAAATATAGAGTCATGGAAGTGATACATTTAAGTAATGATGAAATCTGTGGTATATGACCATCTTTGTGGTTAGCTAAAGCTGAATGAAGCTTTGAGACATGGGAACTGAGGAATCTAGTGATCTGAGAGACCAAAGTGTTTGAGAAACTTCTTGGTCTAGCAGAGTCGGAGGTCCTGGTTTCAAATCCTCCCTCTGAACCTTGGAACCTGTATAATCTTGAGTAACTGATCACTCATTAGAATTTGGGCTGAATTTTCAGAGACATAAATGCAGAGCCTTACATTTGGGCTAAAAAGAAGTCAACTTTGGGGAAACTAGTTGGTGCATGGATAGAGCACAAACCCTGAAGTCACGAGGACCTGAGTTAAAATCTAGTCTCAGACACTTAACACTACCTAGCTTTCTGACCCTGGGCAAGCCACTTAACCTTACGTTCAGGGAAAAAAAAGCCAACTTCACAAATAGAAGAACAAAAACATGGGTGGACATCAGTAGAAATTATTTAAAAAGTAAATGTTTAAATTGAGTCATTTGTATGACACGGCATCCCTCAAAGGCAATGATATCCTTGGCTTTATTAAGAAAAGTCATGTCCACAGTAAACAAGAGGATAGTGACACTGTGCTCTGCCCTATCAGACCACATCTAGGAGGGATTATATTCCTTGTTACTCAAGGTCTTTACAAGTAGGGACTGGATGATGATATAGGAGAGAAGGCAGGGTTTAGTTAATTTTTTTTTCTTTATAGCCCTCATGTCTGGCAGCATGGGCCTTGTGCATAATGGGTGCTTGATGCATGTTTGCTGATTGATTGGTATTATCAGGGAGATGTTCCGTCAAGAACAAGCAGGATTACACGGCTTCCAAAGCCTCTTCCAATTTGGAGACTCTCTGATTCCAGTTTCTTCATTTTACTTTGGACAGGGGAGGTATATTGCTCAAGGTCATTTGACAAAATCAGGTCTGACCTCAGGCCTTCTGATTCCCAATCCAATGCTCTTTCTTCCCCACTAAGGTTAAAAGACCAAGGTCTCCCATTGCATCCAGGCCAATCTTCAGTCCTCCTATATCTAGCCACTATTCTCAGATGGCTCTGGAGGGGAAAGTGAGGCAGATCCAATTCACTTGCAGGTCACAGCATCCCTTCTGTGACATCATGGTCATCTTACAGAACAAAGGACCAATAGCAACAGCAACAGTAACAGCAACAACCTTTCCCACTGTGTTGTCTGCTCCTGGTGTGCTCACTTTGTCAAGTTCCCTCCTAAAACTTGGTTCCCAGAACTACACACAGTGCTACACATTTGTCTGACCTAGGCATGGGACATGGGGCTGACTGTGGGACCATCATCTGGCCTACTTCAGAAGCGGCTTTTTTGTGCTGTTTAGGATTATCATTAGTTTTTTGTTTGCCTGGTCACACTTATGGCTTATATTGAGGTTCCTTTCCACCTGATGCAGTCAAATTTCTACCCTTGACTCCCACTGGTTGGCAGCCCTGATATTCTCAGTATGTTAGGCAGGAAGCAGGTCTCCTGATACTTTTGTCTGCTCCAGAAAAAAATTGTCCCTCAGGGGGTCCTCACTGCTTTGGTTATGGAAGCCTTAGTAGCTAATGTTTGAGACTGGGGATAATCCCCTCCTAATGAGGGGAAAAGCAGCTGGGATGAAAGCAGCCCCTGGATCCCATGCTAAGCTCAGGATGAACTCCTGGTTCACTGGGAATGGGAACTGAATACCGGGTTACCACCCCCTCCTCTAACCTCATCCTCAGAATTCAGAATGTCTGTCCCTCTGACTTTCTCAATCTCAGAGGCCCTTCTAAAGAGACAGAGTTGTTTCTTAACCCTGGCTTTATGGACTAACATGCCAGGAGAAGCCTCCTATAGATTCAAGGGGATCAGATGGGACATTAGACTCCACAGGAAATACTAGAAATGATGTCCCTATAAATAACTCTCAAAGTAGTCTGTCTTCCTCCCCTTCCTCCCTCCCTCGCTTCTTTCCTTCCTCCCTCCCTCTTTCCATTCCTTTCTCCCTCCTTCTCTCTCTCTTCTTTCCTTTCCTTCCTTCATTCTTTCTTTCCTTCCTCCCTTCCTTCCTCTCTTCCTTCCTTCCTCTCTTCCTTCCTTCCTTCCTTCCTTCCTTCCTTCCTTCCTTCCTTCCTT
>JAJPUD010000874.1:253701-275863 GCA_023553655.1 Myrmecobius fasciatus
CTTCCTTCCTTCCTTCCTTCCTTCCTTCCTTCCTTCCTTCCTTCCTTTTCTTCCTTTTTGGTGGGGATTGGGTATGCCATACAACCATACAAGAAGTGATAGTATGAGAATGAACATATAGGAATCCATAGATCAAAGGAAAATAGGATGATGGAAGACTTGGGGCTAGGAACAAGTGTATAAGTCAGAGGGTCTGGATTTCACAGATTTTTCTACATATGTCTATGCTTTCATCTGGAGAGGGGGAATTGAGTGGAAAAAAGGAGGCTTCCCCAAATGATACTGGGCTATCTATCTGTCCATAATCTGGGAAGCCCTACCTTGCTTCTATAGGAGTCAGTTTATATAGCCCCCTCCTCTCATCCCTTCCTCCTTTCCTCCCTTCCCCTCCTCTCTCCTCCTGTCTCCTTCCCCCTTCCCCCTTTCTTTTTTTGTATCTCCCTCCTTTTCTCTCTTTTTGTCTCTCCTTTCTCCTTTCTGTTGCTCCTTTCTTTTTTTCTCTTTGTTTCTCTCTCTTTTTCCCTCTCTCTCTTTGTCTCTGTATCTCTCTCCTCTTTCTGTCTCTCTTTTTTCCTTCTCTGTTTCTGACTGTTTCTGTTTCTTTCTCTCTTTTCTGTCTTTCCTTCTCTTTATCTCTTTCTATCTCTCTCTCTTTTCTCCTTCTCTCTCTCTTTGTCTCTCTCTCTCTCTCCTTTCTCTTTCTGTCTGTTTCTGTCTCTGTCTCTCTTTCTGTCTTTTCCTTCTCTCTCTTTGTCTCTGTTTCTGTCTCTCTCTCTCTCTCTTTTCTCCTCTCCCTCTTTCTCTGTCTCTGACTGTTTCTGTTTCTTCCTCTCAACCCCTCTTTCATTCTTTCCCAAGTTTGGTCTAATCTCAGTCAACACACATAGTCCCTGCTTTGCAGATGGGAAGTGTCATATAAACCACTCCATGCATACAACATTCAAGCATCTCAAAGGGAAGGTCATATCAGGAGGAAGGTTCTGGCCACCAAGAGGCCAGGGAGGCCTGTTGCAGAAGATGGGAGTTAAGCCCAGTGTTGAAAGAAGTCAGGGAAGCCAGAGTGAGGAGGATGAGCATTCCAGGCAGTGGGATAGGCAAGGACAATGTGCAGCATCAGGAAAGACAGGCTTCTGTGTAAGTAATAGCAAGGAAATTATAGGCTGGAGAAGCTGGAAGAGAATGGGATCAAGGATGCAGGTAGAACGATTTGCTTTAGAACAAAGGAAATGTGCATTTATTAAGTGCCTACTATATGCCAAGAACTTTACAAATATAATCTCATTTGATCTCACAGAAACCTTGGGAAGTAGATATTATTATTATCCCTATTTTACAGATGAGAAAACTGAAGGAAACAGAGACTAAGTGGTCTGGGTTAAGCTAGTAAATGCCTGAGGCTGGATTTGAATACCCATCTTCCTGGCTCCTGCCACAGCACTCCTTTTACTACATCACCTAGCTGTCTTGATTAGAGCTACAAGATTTCTTAGAATTAATCCAAATAGTTCATTTTGAAGCTGAGAAACTAAGACCCAGTCAGTCAATAAACATTTATTAAGTACTTACTGTGTATTAGGCATTGTACAAACTCCTAGGTGACAAAAATATAATCCCTGCCTTCAAGGAGCTCACAATTTAATGGGTACAGATAACAAGCAACCAAATATATACATATATATATATATACACACACATACATATATATATGTGTGTGTGTATATGTATATGTATGTGTATATATATAATATATGTGTACATATATTATATATATATAATCAAACTATGTAGAGGATAAAACAGAAAATAATTAAGAGAGAGAAGGCACTGGAATTAAGAGAAGTTGAGAAGGGTTTCTTGTAGAAGGTAGGATTTTAGTTGGGATTTCAAAGAAGTCAGAGAGGTCAGCAGTCAGAAATGAAAAGAGAGTTTTGCTGGGATAGAGAAAATACCCAGATCCTAGAGTCCAGAAATGGAGTGTTGTATTCACAGAGCAGCCAGGAGACCCAGAAAGAGAGAGGGGAATTGAAGGTCAACCTGGCTCCTCCTGACCTTTTTGTATAGACCTCAGTGCTTCTCCCCAAGGTCCTTCGGGGCTAGAGAGCCCGGCTGGAACCAATTTCTGCCTCTCAGGAGGGCCAGTCTCCCCCTAGGCACAGACCCAACTCCAGCACCTCTGGGGCTCAGTCTTGGGAAGTGGGTAGAGACTTACCTTCCTGGGGAACTGGGGAGTACCATTGATAAAGACAGCGATCCGAGTGACATTTATACCTCACCTGGGGGCCATATCCACACCAAATAGCATACCCGGGACCACATATGGAGGATTAAAATATGAAATAGGGGACGTCATGGGGGGCTATAAAGATTTTACTGCCTAGCGTCTGGGCTCAACACATGGTTCAAGGCAGAGGGAGTTTGGGGGAGGGGGAGGGAAGGCAGGTCTTCCTAAACCTGTAGTAATAAAAACTTTATATGCCTTCCCTCAGCTCTGAAGCCCTCAGCCCCAACCCCTCACCTCTACTGCCAGGAATTGGATCTCTGCCAATTATGGAACTTATTTTGCTGGGGAATTTCATGTACACACCCTCTGTCTCTCTGTCGCTCTGTCTCTGTTTCTCTCTGTGTGTCTTTCTTTCTGTCTGTCTGTTTCTCTCCTCTGTCTCTCTATATGTCTCTGTCTCTCTGTTTCTCTGTCTCTGTCTCTCTTCTTCCTCTCTATATGTCTCACTATCTATCTTTCTCTCTGTCTTTCTCCTCTCTGTCTCTTTATCTCTCACTCACTCTCTCTCTCTGTGTCTTTCTTTGTTTCTGTCTCTCTGTTTGTCTTTCTGTCTCTGTCTCTGTCTCTCTGTCTCTCTGTCTGCCTCAGTCTCTTTTTCTCTCCCCTCTGTCTCTGTCTCTTTCCTCTCTGTCTCTCTGTTTCTCTTTCTGTCTCTCTGTCTGTGTCTATTTATCTGTCTGTATGTGTCTTTCTCTCTCCCTCCCTCCCTCTCTCCCTCTGTCTTCCTCTGTCTCTGAGTAAGAAAGGAACCATTGAAAACTCATGAGTAGAGAAGAAACACAGCTCAATCTACACAAAGGAAAATGAGTCTAAAGCATATTCAGGAAGGATTGGAGTGTGAAAACTGAAAAAGGGGGAAAGTTTGTTGGAAGGCAGGTGGTAATGAGAGCCCATCCTAGAGAAGCAACAGTGGAACTGAGGAAAGGATGGACAGCAGACAAATTGTAGAGATGGACTTTGCACCATTTGGTAACTGAGAAATGAGGTAGAGGGAAACATCAAAGATGATCTAAAGGTTTAAACAGAAAAATCTATGGGAATGGCAATGCCATCAATAGTAAGAATAAAATTAGGCAAGAGTAGGTGTTTGGAGGGGGAAAAGAGTGAAGTAGTATGTTTTCATGGAAAGAACACAGATTTAGGATCTAGAAGACTTACCTTGGATCCCAATGCTCTTTGCTCATAACCTGTGTGATCTTTGATAGTCACTTACTTTAGTACTTGGAGACTCAGTTTTATCATTTGAGAAATGAAAGTATTGAACTAGATAAACTTTAATGACCAGTCCAAATCTTAAATGTTTTCATCTTATATACCTCATCTGAGACATCCAGATGGAGATGTCCCATAAGCCAGTGGAGACCATGGGATTTAGTGCTAGAAGAGATCTTAGAAATCATGAAGAGATATCGGAAGCTTAGAAGAGGTCAGGGGTAGAGAGAGGTATTTGGAATCAAGGACTTTATCGATTTATTGTAATAAGAGAAATGAATTTTATTTTCAGGCTCCTTCCTTGGTAGGCATCCCTTAAAGAGGATGAGGTGCAGCTTATACCCACAGATTTGTTCCTTCCCACAAAATTCTAGTTACACAAAAGAATATCACAAAGAGTGAATAGTGAATAAACCTACTTATTCAAGCAGATAGTAAACAGAAATCAGGGAAATTATACAGATTAGAACATGGCAGACAATACACAGAATTAATGAGTTCTTTCATTGGGAGAAAGATAATCTTATTTCAATCAATAGTCCTTCATCTTACCTAGGAAATAGTCTCCAAAGTTTCTACCAAGGCAAGCTGAGAATCAGGAGCATGTTGAGGTGCCAGTTTCCTCCACATGTCTTCCACCTCCCAAAATTTTTTCTCTTGCTTTCCAAATTTCTCTTGAAAAAGGTCTGGGACCATGTGGGTACTCTATCAAAGTACAAAGCAAGAAAAAGTTCTCTCTTCTCCCAAATTCTCATGCTAGCTCTTTCCATTACACTCAGCATTGAGTATTCATTCTCTGTACCAATTATGTGCATCTTATACAAATGAACTGGGCTTGAACCTTGGGTTACTATACTTTAAAGTAAGCTATTATGTAATAAAGATCTATAAGTTAACATATAATTCTTTTTCTATTATATTTTTATATGGAAATGTTCTTTTTTGGGGTGTTCATTATATTCAGAATTTTAAAAAACTTTTTTTTAATGAGTTTTTTTTCTAAAGTAGAATGAGCTGCCTTAGAAGACAGTGACTTCCCTGTTACTGGGAGTTTTGGGGTGAAATTTGGATGAACATTTGTTGGCAGTAGTATGAAGAAAAGTCTATAGTAATAGATTAGATATGCTGAGCTCTTTCATATTCTAAGATTCTGGACTCTTCTGATCCTCGTCCAACCCAAACTTGAAACATGAGTCCCTTTTACAGAGTTCCTGAGAAGTGAGGGGCTTGCAGGTACTCATCTGGGGGAGTGGTGGATTTTGCCTATAGTAAAACCAGCTTTCATCCTCTGCCTCCATTTCATAACTTTCTCTTGACTCATCTTTCTCTTGCTGCTCCCAATTTCACTTTATTTTATGGCTAATCTGTCTCAATTGTTCTATTCCCATATTTGATCATTCTATCCCACATTGATCCTCCTCTCTTGGGATAGTAAGGCCCTCCCTCTTCCAACACTAGCTATCAGTGCTACTTGCCTTCCTTCATTAAAAGAGCTCCTAAAAACCCACCTCTTCCAGAAAATGTTTCCAAATTAATGTACTCATATTACTGATTCCCCGACAGACCTGATTGAGACTCTCTCTCTCGCCAGAGGAACTGAAAAGAAAGTAACTTAGGCTATTGTAAATGACTACCCTGCCCCAAGAAATGAGATCCAGATCCAAATTCTAGTTCTACCATTTACTACCTCTATAGTCTTAGGCAAAATCTGTACCTTTTTCTGAGCCTCATCCTTCTCAGGGGCTGGAGTTTTCCCACCTGCCATTAGTATTGTCAAGTCAAATTCCCTAAACATGGCTACTATATTCTCTAAGGGTTCCCCTCCCTCTTGGGAGGTTGGAAGAAGGTATCTTTCTAATGCTGTTTAGCTCAGGAGCCCTAACAACTTTTAGAATGATATATTTTACTATGGTGGTAAAATTGGTACAATTGGTACAAAGCAACCCCCACTCCCTCAAATGGTGACATGTTCTTCCACCAAAGCACACAGAATCTGAGAAAAAGTGGATTCTAACTCAAAAAAGTGGTCCTGGTCTTAGAGGCAGAGGACCTAGCTTTGGATGCTTGCTGTACTTAGCCAGTGGGTGACCCCCAAAAGTGTTGTTTATGTTCTATGAATCTCAATTTCTTCATCTGGAAATTAAGGAGGCTAGGAAAGAGGGTCTCTAGCTAGATTCAGTTTTGAGTAAGGTAAATGTTTAGCAACTGTCTCTCCAGAAAAACAAAACAAAAGTATCCACAACACCTGCTTAAGTTTAGTTTGCATTATTAACATTTTCCCCACCACTCTTATTTGTGTGTTTGCTGATCTCCAAGGTGTTCACACTGAACATTTAAGCTGGCTCTAATACTTCCTTGGCTTCCTTCCTTCTGAATGTCTGATCTCATATTAAAAAAATAACTAACTCACAATATCAGGACATTGATGTTTTGGCCAAAGGAGGGTAATATACAGCAAGGACTGTAGATCAGGGCTTGGATGAAGGCAAGATTGCTTAGATTTGGAGTAAGCATGGAAGGCTTCTTGGTGGAGGTGGGACTGAAGCAGGATCATGAGGGATGGGGGAACATTTAATCACGATCCATTCCAAAGGCCATTTCACCTCTGGCTCAATATCTTTTCCACTCGTTCCCCAGTCACAACCATCAGAGTCCCCAGGAACTCACATATCCCTTCTCCTGGGTAGAATGCTGCCCATGGGAGCATAATACTTTCTCAGAGAAACTGGCTTTCCAAGGCAAAATCTCCATTCAGATTAAATCTACCAATTCAAAAAGTCAGATAGTCAAGGCAGTAGAATGTATTAAGTGCCTACTATATGTCAGGCACTATGCTAAACACTGGGGAAATTAAAAGAAACAGTTCCTATCCTCAACGAGTTCATCAATTAATCAGGATGCTCATGAGCAAACAAATATGTACAACTAACTACATGGGGAATGATTTAAGAGGGAAGGCACTAAAATTAAAAGAGGTTGAAAGAAAGATACTTCATGTCTCCACGGACATGATACACATTGGCATTTCTACTATCTCAGGGCTAAAACTCCTTTTCCTTCCTGTCCTTTGGTCCTATTCCTGCCTCTTCCACTCTCCCACCATGTTCCAATCCCTTGAAGAGACTATAGGAACCATCAATTACTTCACTGTTCACTCATGGACTTGGTAGAGATGTATCATCCATTCCCAATTATGCTTTCTGTGAATAAGATTTTTATAGGGGGAGATCTGGGGGTGAGGAAGGTGGTCATTCCAGGAGAAGGAGCATTTCTGCTTTCACATTCCTGGTCCTCCAAGCCCTCATATGCCCACCAGCCTTCTCTCTTCCCTCCCCCATTCTCTATTCTACTCCATCCCCCCCCAAGTGAAGAGAAATCGTATAGCCACATCTGGAGACAATCATTCCTCCTGCCACCTCTCGTTCTCTCCCCCCCCCCAAACTGAGCTGGAGACTCTGGCCTGAGCCTGCTCTGGTCCCGTTCCCAGCACTGACAATCTCTTCCTGGGCCAAGCAGCCTCACTCACCTACATGGCATGGCTCATTCTGGCTGTCCTTTGCTGCTTTTAGGGTCATCAACCCTGAGTTCTCATGTGGAGAGGGAGGGGCAGGAGATCTTCAGCTGCCAGAGAGAATTCTGGCTACAGACCTTATTGGCCCTGGCCCTGAAGCGAGCCAGCTCTCTGGTGCAGACTGTGTCCCCCACCTCTTCCAGCTTATGTTTGCCACCCATTTTTCCTCCACCCTGGACTCCGGAGTCTGGGTTTAGGAAGATTTGGGTCTGATTTCCTGAATTTTTAAGCCCTGAGCATTAGTGGGTTCCTGGAGAATTATGAGTAAAAAGTTGCTCAGAATGGCTCCTAACAGTCCTAATAATTCAATTCAATTCAAAATTCAATTCAATTCTATTAAAAATATACACTTATATATCCAGAGCCTTATTTGAGCTTACTGGGTGGGCTAAGTATTGGAGTTGTTGACATTCTAAGATCCTGCCCTGGACTCACCTTAGGAAAATCCACCCAGAAGCAAGGCCAGAGGGGGTAAAGCCAAGTCTGACATTCAGGGCCCCTTCAGCAGGGGTCCAGCTGGAGAGAGCCAAGACAGAGGGGCCCAAAGCAGGAACTTGAGGGAACAGAGGACATTCCATGAGTCAGTGCTGGCAGCTAAAGTTAGAAGATGATTGAAGGGGGGAGAGTCTGGGGTCTAGGTTAGCTCTGAGTATAATGTATCATTTCCTCTATTTCCTTTCTCCTTCATGGCCATTCTTTCAGATTACAGGGGATATCGCTGTAGAATTCCAACATTTCATAATACAGATCTGGAAGGGACCTGAGAGTTCAGAAAATATAGGGTGCTAAAGTTTTGGTCTGACCATGTCACTCTCACTGGCAAAAAAAAAAATCTCCTCTGGCTCCCTATTACCTTTAGGATACAATTCCACCTTCTCGTGGACATTGAAGACCATCCACAATCAGGTCCTGCCCAGACTTCTGTCTTATTATTTACTCCCTTGGACTCTGAATTCCAGTGAAAATGACTTCCCAACCCCTGGTTCCTTGAACTCAGCCTTTCACCTTCTTGACAAAAATCATCTGTTCCCATGCTGGGAATGCTTCCCCTCTTCCACCTTAATTTTTCAGAATCCCTAACTTCCCTCACCCCTGAGATCTGAAGGCACCTCCTTTGTGAAATTTGCTTTGATTTTCCCTGGTTTTCTAGTTCTCTCTACCTGCACTCATTGTCTTGATTTATCTGTGTAGATATTCTTTATCTTGCCCTCCTCTTCTCTGTCCTCCCCACCCAGTAAAAAGTAAGTTTCTTGAGAAAAGGGATGTTTTCCACTTTTATCCTTGTCTTCCCAGTCCCTTATACATATTAAGTGTGGGGGAGATTGAATGTGAAAAGCTGAAAGAGTCCTTGGAATGAATGAATGGAAATCATTTATGAAATGATTACTATGTATCATCAGCCACTTACTCAGGGGATGGGGTTACTACAAAAAAAGCTAAACAGATTCTGCCTTCAAGGAGCTTATATAGTCCAATAGGGGAATCAGAGGGACACTGAAGAGATTCATAGGGCAACTGGCACAGACCTTTGAAAGAATGGGGGTTATTGATATGATATTGTCCCCAGAGCAAGAGGTGAAAAAGAAAGGAGTATGGGAAAGTCGGATCTGAACTGTTGTGAGTCTGGGGCCAGGTTAGATATATCTAATGAATTTTCACCAGTTAGTAACACAGGAACAAGAGCTGACCCTCAGGAAGGCATCATAATGTAAACATTAGCTATTATTATTATTATCATCATCATAGAAAATGTTTTAAAATTGTGAAGCTTTTTTTAAAAACAAATTTTCATTTGATGATCACAGTCTGGTGTGGTATATGCAGGCTTTATTTTCCCCATGTTATAGATGGGGAAACTGAGGCTCAGAGAAATTAAATGACTTTTCCATGCCAAATCAAAAATTAGCCGTGTCTCTACAGAGTAGAGAAGAGAGGCAGTCAAATCTTGGAGGGATTGTTTGGTACAAGCCACCTCATTTTATAGAGAAGGAAATCTGAGATTCAGAAATGTGAAAGGACTTCTCCAAGATCACACAGTATGTCTGTGGCAAAGCAGAGACTGACATGCTTTGGTTCCTATTCCAACTTCAAATCTTACATTCTGAAATAAGACTTTCTGGAGAACCTTCCTCCTCCCCTTCCTCCTTCCCCTTTCCCGTCTCCCCCCCCCCCCAAGGTGTCCTGGAATGGACTGTGTCTCTGAGAGCAGCGAGTCACGCTTCGGTGAGAACTTGGAATGTGCAGAGGCCCTGTTCCCCCAGCTGTTCTCTAGACTCCATGCAGCTTCAGCCCCCCCTCCCCAACACTTTCCCCCACCCTCCACCCTGCTGGGAGGCAGGACCGAGAGCCAGGAGGGCCCTCGTGTTACGGGAGGTGGCGGTGGAGGTGTTTGGGGGCAGAAATCAAGTCCCTGAGAAGGTCTCACAGCACACTGGGCAGCAGGGAAGACTAGAACCCATCAGAGGGATCCAGGCTTCCTGGCCAGGGCTCCAGCCTTGCCTGGACTCCAGCCTTGCCTGGACTCCAGCCAGAGTCTTTTTTGCTGCTTCTTTGGAATCAGCACGAGTTATCGCTCCAGCTCCCTCCTCCCTGCTCCCCGCTCCCCACATTTGCACACAGCCCCTCTCCACTGGCTGTTGTCCCTGCCCAGGCCTCCCCAGCACTTTGGACAAGGCAGAGCTCTGCAGCTGTGTCAGCTTAGACTTGGTTCACCTATGTTGTTGTGCTGCATGCTGGGTGTCCAGCAGCTCCCAAGAGTGGGGGCCAGGGCTCCCTCCCAGACGTGGGGCTCTCTCAGCACAGGGACTCCCTCTGCCTAGGTGATAGCTAACCTGGAGGAAATAAGAAACAGAAATCGATGGAGAACCTGGGAGAAAGGAAGGGGATTAATGCCTGAGGCGAGGATTAGTGTGGGGTGTGTGTGTGTGTGTGTGTGTGTGTGTGTGTGTGTGTGTGTGTGTGTTTAAGAACTCTCCATGATGTTCCCTGTAAAGTGCCTCCTGAGATCTTAGCCAGGGAAAAAAGGATGTCCTGGACTGCCTGTCCCCTTTAGAGAGACCTAAGATGCTCTTCTGCTGGGTGGGGATGGGAGAGCACATTTTTCTCCCCAGCTGTTTAGTGGAGAGTGAGCTCCTCGTGGCTTCAAGGAGAGATAAAGGCTCATGGGAATCCTTTTCTAAAGAGTTTTCAGTTTCAGTGGTCAGGAGAGTCCATTCCTAGCTTAAATAGTTTCTGTTCTGAAGTCCATTACAGCTCTGTTCTCTGCGCTAAAGTCTTTCCCAGATCTGACATCCTATGTTCTCTGTTCTAAGGTCCCTCCCAGTTCTGACATTCTCTGTTCTAACATCCCTCCTAGCTCTGAAAGTCTCTATTCTAAGGTCCTTCCCAGATCTGACATTCTCTCTTCTAAGATCTAAGGTCTAAGATCTAAGGTCTATGTTCTTTGTTCTAAGGTCCTCCCCAGCTCTGACATTCTTTGTTCTAAGGTCCTTCCCAGATGACATCCTATTTCTCTATTCTAGGTTCCCTCCCAGTTCTGACAATCTCTGTTTTAAGGTCCCCGATGAGCTCTGATATTCCCTGTTCCAAAATCCTCCCCAAATCTGACACTCTCTTTTCTAAAGTTCTTCCCAGATCTGACATTCCAAGTTCTCTATTTTAAGGTCCCTCCTAACTCTGATATTCTCTGTTCTAAAGTCCTCCTCCTTTCTAATATTCTCTGTTCTAAGGTTCCTCCCAGTTTTGATATTCTCTGTTCTTTGTTATAAGGTCCTTCCCAGATCTGATATCCTAAGTCTCTGTTCTAAGGTCCTTCTCAGTTCTGACATTCTGTGTTCTCTATTTTAAGGTGTCTTCCAGCTTTGATATTCTGTTTTCATTGTTCTGGGGTCCCTCAGTTCTAAAAGTTTTCCCGAATATTTTAAGGTTTCTCCCAGTTCTGACGTTTTCTGTTGTCTATTCTAAGGTCCCTTCTAGCGCTGGTATTTTCAGAATGTTCCAGCTCCAATATTCTCTGACTCTGTGTCCATCTTCCATCAAGAAGTCCTGCCTTGATCCATATGAAGTTCTTCCCGGTGTAGCTAGAACAATACACCGACTTGGCTTAAATCATGACGGAATGGCTTAAATCGACTTCTCTTTTCTGTCTAGCTAAACATTTATCAGCTAGCTTTGGTCAATCAAGTCCTTCCTACCTTCAGCTTACATTTCTTTAAGCCAAATCATTGCACTTTTCTACCAATTCTTCATGTTCTTATTTTCTAACCCTCAAGAAAGAAATTCTAGTGGGAACAACCAATGGATGCATTTAAGTTCTTCAGGGACAGCTAGGTGGCACAATGGCTAGAACACCAGGCCTGGAATCAGTCAGAAAGATTCGTTTTCTTGAGTTCAAATCTGACCTCAGACACTTACTATCTGTGTAACTCTGAACAAGCCATCAAACCCTATTTGCCTCAGTTTCCTCATCTGTAAAATGAGCTGGAGAAGGAAAGGGTAAATTATTTTAAGTATTTTTGACAAGAAAACCCCAAATGGGGTCACCAAGAGTTAGACATGACTGAAAAAACAACTGCATAAAAACCTGTTCAAGTAAATGACAAGTTCCACGAAATCAGAGATTTTCATTAATCACTGTATTTCCCACACCCCTGCCCATGGTATGGTCCCTCAAAAACAGTAGGTGCTCAATATATGTTGTTGATTTGTTACGTTTGTATGGTGTTTTAATATATAAAGTCTTTGAATACCTTGTATGATAGGGAAGCAGGGCAAAGATTAATTTCTCATTTGAAAGATGAGAAAACTAGGGTGTGAAGAGAATTTTGGAATTTTAGAGTCTTAAATCATGTGTGATCCGGGACCCAGTGCCCCAAACTCTGCAGGTTACAAGGACCAGATTCAATCTTGGAAGTTCTCCAGAATTCTTTTGGCTCATTTTGCCCCCACCCAGAGTTCCTTTTGGGAACCTCAGAATGTAGCTGGTATCTTTTTCCCCTCAAATGTGGGTAAAAGGTCCCCAGTTTCCATCCAAGCACTTAATACATATCACTTGCAGGACAGGGTTTATTTGATTTCACTGATTTTAAAAAAAAACAAAACCTCATAGTAGCCCACAAAAATCCAATTTTCTTCCTTTTTGGGTGAATTCTCCCTTCCCTATGGGGACTAATCAGTCTTCCAGAATCATAGTATCACCTTCTGATTTGAGCTGCCTTCATAAGGGAAAAGGACTTGGGATTAGTTGCTAGAGAGGCAAGGTAACCCCTCTGCTATTCCAGTGAATCTCACCTTGACCCCCAGGGACTCATATTAGCCTTCATTTTTATGGTACTATCATAAAGTCTTGTACTTTTCCCAGAGGGAATGAACTCGGGCTCTGCTAGAAAAGTGACCCCTTCCTTTTCCACTGGGTCTATACTCTTGGAACTCATGGTAGTAACACAGAGAAAATTTTAGAGTTTTGCTTCTTTACCTCTGAAGCATGGTACAATGGACAACTCATTGGCCCTAACTCAGTGGACTTGAGTGCAGAACCTCCCACTAATATCTACTACCTGAAGGTCTGGGGTCAAGACCCTTGGATCTCAGTTTCTGCATCTGTAAAATAGGGAGATTGAACCAGATATCCTCAGAGGTCTCATTGAACTTTGGGTCTACATGACTAAGATCTTCTAGCTCTGGGGTCACAAGCATAATCTCCTTCTCTCTAAGAGAATGACTTAGAATCTCCTTCTTTCCCAAAGAAACTTGGATCTCATTCAGCCATCTTGGGGGATTGGGGTGATTATTAGTGAGAGTTCTGCCACAGCCTCCCATTGATACCCCTTAAGAGCCTGTGGGTATTGGTGTATGTAAGCTACTCCTTTCCTTAGTGACTTAGAAGGTCATGTGGGTACACACACCCCTCCCCCCTCTGAAATCCAGGACCATTTTTAGCTCTGCTGAAATTCTCCAATCTGTCCCTAGCTCTTTTGGATTTCCTACTCCCCACTTCCCTAAACCATCTCCCCCAAAGAATCTCTTTTATTGACCCAGTGAAAAAGGACCATTGTAACATGACTCAAATTATTTCTGATGATTGAGAGTTAATCCTCAAATCCACAATATAGCTTTTCTGTAAGTACCCAGGTCCAGGAGATGTTCTCAGTCATCAGATATCAATAGGTATGCCCACTCCCTCTTAGGATTACTTGCCATCTAGGGGAGGGAGTGGGGGAAAGGGGGTGGAATTGCAACACAAGGTTTTATAAGGGTCAATAGTGAAAAAGTATGCTTGCATATGTTTTGAAAATAAAGAGCTAGGGGCAGCTAGCTGGTGCAGTGAATAGAACACCAGCCCTGAATTCAGGAGGACCTGAGTTCAAATCTGGTCCTAGCTGTGTGACCCTGGGCAAGTCACTTAACCCCAATTGCCTCAGGAAAAAAAAGAAAGAAAAAAAAAGGAAAAAGAAAAGGAAAAGCTTTGATAAAATAAATAAATAAATAAAAGAAGACCATGACATCTGGAAGGTGATGCTATGACATGTAAAAGAATTGGATTTGAGTGAGGGAAGGCTGTGCAAAGTCACTAGTCTCACCTTCTCCTCCAGAGCCACTGGCCATCTGGTCCAGTGGCCAGATATAGATCAGGATGAATGGAGATGGCCCTGGATGCAGTATCATCTTTTTAAGATAAGGTCTTCAATAGTCTCAGTTTGACTGAGGCAAAGCCCAACATCTGGCTTTAGACACTTACTAGCTGTGTGACCTTGTGGGCAAGTCACTTAATCCTGTTTGCCTCAGTTTCCTCATCTGTAAAATGAGTTGGAGGAAGAAATGGCAAAGCACTCCAATATCATTGCCAAGAAAACCCCCAACAGAGGGGCAGTTAGGTGGTGAAGTGGATAGAGCACCAGCCCTGATGTCAGGAAGACCTGAGTTCAAATCTGACCTCAGACACTTAACACTTCCTAGTTGTGTGACCTTGGGCAAATCACTTAACCCCAACTGCCTCAGCAAAAAAGCAAAAAAAAAATGAAGAAAAGAAAGAAAACCCCCAACAGGGTCATGAAGAGTTGTTGCAAGACTGAAACAACTGAAAGCAAGAACTTTCCATGCATTCTTATTTTTTCTTATAGCTTGCAAGAACTGCCAAAGTAGGTACCATAGGTATTATTATTCTCCTTTTAGGTTAGATAGCTGAATATCTGAGAAGTTAAGTGATTTACATATTGTGATAATGAAAGTAAATGTAAAAAGTAGGATCTGAACCCAGATTTTTCCTGCCTTAAGTTTAAAATTATTTTCTACCATATCATTCTTATGATAATATTATATTATATTGTATTGTATTGCATTGTATTATATTGTATTGTATTGTGTTGTATTATATTATATTATATTATATTGTATTGTATTGTATTGTATTATATTATATTATATTGTATTGTATTATATTGTATTATAGCTACAATTAAATAGCACATGGAAGTTTACAGAGCACTTTCTTCATAGCCATCTTGGGGGGTAAATAATATACCCATTTTCCAGATAAAGAAACCAAGACCAAATCTAAATTAAGAGCTAAAAGTGACTTATCCAGGGTTACCCAGTTGACTGGTTTTGAAGCAGAGATCCAAAGCCAATTTCCCCCCTCTTTGAGTTATATAAAGATGCCCCTTTGAGCATAAGGGTTCAGAACTGGAAAGAAGCTCAGGGACCATGTAGTCCAACAAATTGATTATGATACAGGTGTGGGAACCGAGACTTCAAGAGAAGACATAATCTTCTGTTCAAGGCCACAGCTGAAAAGCTTCCAAAAGAATCAGAAAAGCAAACTTTGGCCACCAGATCCCAGGCCCTTTTCTCGATGGGATTGCTAAAGGCACCGGTGGGTCATGGATTCTAACTCTTCTGGGGACCAGGGGCAACCAGAATTTTAGCATTAACTCTCCCTTCTTCTCTCCCCGGGGGATTAGAGCAGGCTGTAGGCTTCAGAGGCTCAGAAAACTCCAAGCCTGTGCACCCCGGCCAATGAAACCCCATGAGCCTGGGTGGAGAAATGAGAAGGCAGCCAGGCCATGTAGCCTGTCCCAGGCTCCTGCAGAGGGACAGGGGGAGGGAGCCAAGGGGTGGAGGTCAGGGTAACAGCAGGTGTGACTTTACAACCCGATGCTGGATTGGTTTTTAGGATGATAGATGGCCAGGATGGAATGGGTCCAAGCGAACCAGCAGACCTCAACACCGTTGACAAATTGCTCCCTGCAGTCCAGGCCGTCGGCCACTCAACTCTTCTCTCTCCTACCCCCCAAACCCTAGGATACAATTTCACAGTCTAATGGCTTGCCTCTCCCATTACACAACTTTTCCTGATCTCCTGTGTTGCCAGATGTCTCCTGTAAACTCTGGCTTTGGATCCCTGGTCTTCAGCCTCTGGTGGTATTCCCCCCTTTCCCCTTATATTTTCAGATTGGTTTGATAGAATGAGTGTTTGGATTCACCTCTTCTAGGTAGCCTTCCTCCCTTTCACCTGCTCCCTCCAATCTACCACCAGTTCCCCTCTCTGCGCTTATGAACACACTTTATTTATTTATATTTATTAAATCCTTTTATTTTCAAAACCTATGCATGGATAATTTTTCACCATTGCCCCTTGCAAAACCTTGTATTCCAATTTCCCTCCTCTTCCCCCCATTCTCTCCCCTGTATGGTAAGTAATCCAATATACGATGAACATACTTTAAATATAGCCCAGGCTCTTGTTCTCCTTCTCCCACCATTATGATACCTGAAAGGAAGCTCCAGGTTCCTCTGGGTCAGCATCTATTCAAGCTTACAGCCTGCAGGCCTCGGGGTGATGTTTCCCTTTACCAAACCAAGTCAGAAAGCATGTAAGTTCAAAGAGAATAGCATTCGATGAAATAAAAAAACTATGTGGCAAGAAGGAATGAAATCTAGCTGCAAGCATTCCCAGAACCAATACCTGGGTGGATGCCACGTGACAAAGGCCACTGAGAGCCAACTTCTCATTCTTGAGTCCTCCCTCACCTGCAAAATGAAAGGATTGGATTAGATGGCCTCTGGGGTCCCTCCCTCCCAGGCTTAGGACAGTGTCTGGCACATAGTAGGCACTTAATATACATTTATTGATTGATCTTTCATCCTAAAGAGGGTAGCAAGATGAGTATTATCTCTACTTTAACAGATAAAGAAAATGAGGAAACTCCCAACCCAATGGGAGAAAGGAAAGAAGTAGTTTAAGTCACAGAAACTTCCAGTATAAAAACTCCCTCCACCAATACAGATCAATCACTCACTCATGCAACTTGTAGTGTTAGAGTGTTATTGAGGGCACTTGCCCAAGGTCCCACAACTATTATGAGTCAGAACTCAAGTCTGACTCCAAGTTCAGTATTCTATCTGCTGCACCAGTTTGCCTCTCTTCAGATAGCCTGGAATTGGAAAGAGAAATAATCTTAGTCCCTACCATCTATAATAATTATAATTAATATTTATAAATAATTAATATTTATAAAACTCTTACTATGTGACAGGTCCTGTGCTAAGTTCTTTACAATTATTATCTCATTAGATTCTCCCAACATCCCTGGAAGATAGATATTATTAATATTAAGCTCATTTTAGATGAGATTGTTGTTTGTCTTTTTTTTTTTTTCAAAGAGTACTAATGACATCCTGGATGGATATCTTGACTTGCATGTAAATTGAAGTGAGTCAGAATTACAAAAACTCATCAGCCTCACTCTCAAAACTGAGGCAGACAAAAATGGGCCACACAGAGAATAAATATAGGAGGCTAGATTTCAAGTGAGATCTTCCTGAATTCTTGCCCAGTGGTCTATCAATTATGCCATGAGTCATAACTGATCCATGAGGTCCATTGGAGAAAAGGGAATATAAGTGAAAGGTTCCTCTTGGGAAAGCCTTGAAGAATTAACAGGATTTTAGTTTTGTTCCCAAAGGGACTAGGGAGCCATGAAAGTTTCTTGAGTAGAGTGACAATACTATCCCCTTCCTTTACCTTTTCCTTCTATCTTTGTCTTTTTTATCCTCCTCCTTCTCTTCCTCTGATTTCATCAAGGTGAGCCCACCATCCACATCCATGGATCCCATGCCCTCTATGACAGATGAGATGACAACTGTCCTCCTCTGGTGGCTAGCTCTCCCTTTTACATAATCCTGAGAAAGATGGTCTGGTCCATCACCTGGAGCTTTTGTAGCTTGGAGGGACATCAGAAGTCACCTGGTCCAGCTCCTTCTACCCAAGGAGCCATCCTTTGTGCCAGAGTTTAGGCTCTCCTAGCCATAGTTTTTGAGAATTGCTTCTACCTCAGGGAAGTAGAGTTGGCCAAAATAACAAGGGCTTAAGGATCTTACTGACCACAGACTCAGCCCTTACTCTGGTCACAATATAAAACCCTGACCTTAATCAGGTCTGAGTTCCAATCCCAGTTACAGTCATATAGTGAACCTTAAAGAGTGGGGAACAGTAGGAGCCAGAAGGGACAGTGCCAGACTTAGGAGAGGTCCACACCAACATTTTTTTTTATCAGAATGGATCATCTGATCTGATGGATCATCATCATAGACTCCCAACTGGTTTGAGCCAGATGATAAAACCCTGGACTTGGAGGCAGGAAGACATATTCAAATATGGCCTCAGACACTTATGAGTTGACACTGGGCAAGTCACTTCATCCTGTTTGCCTCAGTTTCCTCATCTGTAAAATGAGCTGGAGAAGGATATAGCAAACCATTCCAGTGTTTCTGCTAAGAAAATCCAAATGTGGTCATGAAGAGTTGGACATGACTAAAAATAACAACAAAAATAACATTTTCCAGATGCTGTGTTAAGCATTGAGGATATTCAAAAACAAAACTATCCTCAAGGAGCTTACCATCTAAAGATGGGAAATGCATACTTATACAAGCATATTTATCTATGAAATTAAAATGAGGAAGTCTCCCCCACTAGTCTCTGGGGGAGAAAGAAGGTGTGCTTGAGCAGAGTCTTGAAGGAAAACAGAGATTCCACAAGGCAGGAGTGAGGAAGAAGAGCCTTCTAAGCATGGGGGACAGCTATAGGGTCATAACTATTCAATATCAATAGATTATAGTTCTAGAAGTGGAAGAGATTTCAGAAGTCTCATTTTACAGATGAGGAAACTGAGACCCAAATGTTTTGCCCCTGATGACATGGATGGTTCAAGAGTAATACTACTGAACCTCAAAGTCCTCTGGCTCCAGAGCCAGTGTTCTTTCCCCTGGAAGCTGGAGCTGGAAAGGCTCATCTAGCCCAACGCCCTTCAGAGAGTAGAATTGGCTTGTCTAAAATCACCCTGCTAACTGGTAGATCTGAAGCTATAAAACATGGGTCTCCCTACTCCCTATTTTGCTCCCTCATCATCCTTCTCAATCCTAGGCCCTGTGGGCTGTGGGCTTTCACTAAAAGCTCATCCAGTCTGATGTATACCAGCCCCCAGCCCATCCCCCTGACTCCCCTCCTCCAAAGCTCCCCAGAGCTGGGGCTCAGTGTGTCAGCACATAAGAAATATTGTCAGGAGAACCAGAGCGCTGGCTACCACACTAATCAGTAGGAATGACAGCGGGTGCGGTGAAGAACGGGAAGGAGATGAATCATGGCAGACCCATTTGCTGAGATAGCAGTTGTAAGTTAAGACCAAAGTGGAGGCTGATAGATGTGGCCATTTCTTACTAATTTATTTTGCAACCTAGAAATGGCAACGTTCTGATCTTAAATTCTGGGAACAGCTGCTTTTGCCATTGTGACCTCTCCCTAAGGGTCACTCCTATTCTCTTTCAGGGGGTCTCTTCTATCTATCTTTTTGGAATTGCATTGTCCATTCTGACTCCCACTGTGCCCCCTTTTTTAAGGCTGTGGTCAGGGGTCAGTCTGTGGCTGGGATTAGAACTCAGACCATGACTAAGGTTAGGGTTTAGACAGTGACTAGGGTCAAGGATCAGTCTATAGCTGGGATTGGAGCTCAGACTGTGACTAAGGTGACCAGGATCAGGGATCAGTCTATGGCCAGGGAGATTCTTGAGGCTCTGTCCTTTTGGCCAACTCTATTCTACTTCCCTGAGGTAGGGGCAGGAAGGTAGGGAGGGACTGTCTCTAAATCTTACAATTTATGACTTGCATTCTAAAACTTTATTCTGCACACGTTGAAGGATATTTAGATCTTAGATCTAAGTGACTCTTAGATGAACCAATTTCTATTACCAGAGCAATGATTTGTAGTGATGGTATTACTCTTTGGTTGTTCTTTCTTGTTCAGTTGTGTCTTGGCAACTCCATTTGGAGTTTTCTTGGCAAGGATACTGAAGTGATTTGCCATTTTCTTTTCCAGCTCATTTTACAGATGAGGAAACTGAGACAAACAAATTTAAGTGACCACTCTACTGTCAATCAGTCAGTAAATCAATATTGATTAAGCACCTACTATGTGCCAGGTACAGAGAATATGAAAAAAGGCAAAAGACAAAACCTGCTTCAACATGTAATCTACTTGTCTGGCTTTAATGAGTCAGAGAGACAGACCTGCTGACATACAGCACAGCTAAGTTAGGTTGCTTCATTAGTAAAATGTTGGACAATAGAGAATGAATATTTTTCCCCAGACAATACTAAGAATAACTGCTCATATTTTCATAGTACTCTACGATTTATCAAATACTTTCTTCACAAAGACCTGGAAAGAACATTGACATTGTAGTCAGATAAACTGGGTCCAAATCCTCATTCTACCACTTACAACTTGTATGTCTTTGGGCAAGATATTTAAGTTCCTTTAGCTTCTGTTTCTTCATGGGAACATCAGACTAGATGCTTTCTGAGGACCATTCCAGCTCTAGAGATATGATCATATACTCTAGAGTAAGTGGAGCAAAGATTAGTAACTCTGCTTTAACAGATGAGGAAATAGAGCCTCAGAAATGTGGTGCCATGTAGCTAATAAGTAGCATGAGTCAGGATTGAAGAAAGGAAACTAGTATTTATTAAACATCTACTGGACACTGTGTTAAGCATGCCTCTACAAATATCACTTTATTTAATTCTCACAACAGCCCCAAGAGATAGGTGCTATAATTAGTCCCATTGTACAGTTGAAAAAACTGAGGCAGATGAAGATTAAATGACTTTTGTCCAGGATTACACAGCTGATAAGTCTCTGAGTCTGGGTTTGAACTCAGGTCATCTTAACTCCTGACTCAACATTCCATCTGCTATGTCATCTAACTGCCTCAGAGGAAAGAAAACAAGAAATGAAAGTGTAGAAATGGAGAATGATTTGCTCAAGGTCACAAAATGGGTTAGTGGTGGAGCAACATTATGCTAGATATTCAATTGTTTCCACTTCTGTAAAATGGGGTCATTGAATAAATGAGTTCTAGGATTCCTTCCACTTCCATATTCTGAGCCACTTCCAAGTGCTACCATTTTGTACTTCCATAGGTACTGTGAGAAAAGGAGTGTCAAGGCTTCTTGGTCTTCAGGGTTCACTTCACAAGTAGGCAATATATCAAGCCATTCTCCAATGGATATATGGTCAAAGGATATGAACAGACAATTTTCAGAGGATAAAATTAAAATAATTTGTAGTCATATGAAAAGGTGCTCCAAATCACTATTGATCAAAGAAATGCAAATTAAGACAACTCGGAAACACCACTACACACCTGTCAAATTGGCTAAAATGACAGGAAATGATAGTGACGAATGTTGGAGGGGATGTGGGAAAGCTGAGACACTGATACATTGTTGGTGGAACTGTGAATGGATACAGCCCTTCTGGAGAGCAATTTGGAGCTATGCTCAAAAAGTGATCAAACTGTGCATACCCTTTGACCCAGCAGTGTTTCTACTGGGTTTATATCCCAAAGAGATCTTAAAGGAAGGAAAGGGCCCCACATGTGCAAAAATGTTTGTGGCAGCCCTTTTTGTAGTGGCTAGAAACTGGAAACTGAATGGATGCCCATCAATTGGAGAGTGGCTGAATAAATTATGGTATATGAATGTTATGGAATATTATTGTTCAGTAAGAAATGACCAGCAGGATGATTTCAGAAAAGCCTGGAGAGACTTGCATGAACTGATGCTGAGTGAAACGAGCAGAACCAGGAGATCATTATACACAGCAACAACAATATTACATGATGATCAATTCTGATGGACATGGCTCCCTTCAACAATGAAATGTTTCAAACCAGTTCCAATTGTTCACTGAAGAAAGCCATATACACCCTGAGAGAGGGAAGAGAAATGTGGACCACAACATAACATTTTCATGCTCTCTATTAATGTTTGCTTGCATTGTGTTTCCTTTATCTGATTTTTCTTTCTTGTAGATAGGATTTTTCTTGCACAACAATGATAAGTGTGAAAATATGTATCCATATATTTGATTTGTCAAGTATTTTATCATAATTAACATGTAGTGGATATCCTGCCATCTAGGGGTGGGATGGGGAGTAGGGGGGAAAAATTTGTAACAGAAAGCTTTGTAAGGGTTAATGTTGAAGAATTACCCATATATATGTTTTGCAAATAAAAAATAAATAAAAAAAGAAATGGAATGATAATAATGATAAAAAACAAAAAAAAAACCAAGTAGGCAATATAAAGTTATTTACATGACAATGACTTCAGATCCTCCATGGACCTCCATTTTGGTTTCCCTGTCTCCCCCAAATAGAAAGCACTGAATGCAGAATCAGAAAGCTTGGGTTGGAATCTCAACTCTAGTCTATTCATGGCATATGATGGCTTCTCTGGCTCTCAATTTATTTTTCTTTAAAATGAGATGGATCAATTAAGTGATCTCTAAGGTCCCTTCCAAACCTATATTTGATGATATCTGATTTTATGATCTTATCTTTCACTTACTTCTTTCTCTCTCCTTCCCTCCTTCCTTCCTTCCTCCCTTTCTCTCTCTCTTTTGTTTTTATTCTCTCCTCCCTGCCTTTTTTTCTCCCTCCCTTCCTCTTTTCTTTCTTTCTTTCTTTCTTTCTTTCTTTCTTTCTTTCTTTCTTTCTTTCTTTCTTTCTTTCTTTCTTTCTTTCTTTCTTTCTTTCTT
>JAJPUD010000874.1:288799-315665 GCA_023553655.1 Myrmecobius fasciatus
TGTGTGTGTGTGTGTGTGTGTGTGTGTGTGTGTGTGTGTGTGTGTGATTTAGGTCAATACACCATGAAGTTCTTCCATGCGCCCCCTGCAGCATCTCTCCAACAATGACACAATCTTGTCTCCTGGACTTGTCCAAATGGCTTTAAAAAGATGGCCAGAGCTGAAGATTAGATCTCGGGGGGAGGGGGGAAGTCAGAGTCCTTGGTGGAGCCAGAAAACAAATAACTAGGGTGGATTGATTGAAGCTTTGTTCCAGGTGCTAAAATGGAGAGGGGGCTAAAGGCACTTGAAGTCCTCCTAACCTAGAAATAACTGAGCTTAGCACCTAATTAGCAGAGGCTTTTCCCTAAGCATGTTTCTCCCATAAATCTCCACCCACAAGAGTCTGGGGTCTTGCCCACACCCCCAGTTTAATTTGTCTTTAAAAGTTGATTCAAGGACACGTTTCATGACATTTACTCTAACAAAAATGGTTAGTTATGGTTCTGCCAGAAAATTACATTTTTTCTCTGTGTGAATCTGACTGGCCTTGTCTGAGATCAATTTTTTCTGGGGAGCTGGTGAACAACATACCCCTCCCCACTTTGCCAAAGCCCTCAAAGACTGGAGAAGTCAGTGTTATTTCCAAGGTCATACAACAAGTAAAAGGTCTGTTAGTGGGGAGAAGAGGGTGGGGGTGGAGAGAGAAGGGATTCCAGTTCTTGTTCTCATACCAGGCTCTTGCCTCCCATTTTTTCCTGACACTCTGGACTTATGGATTGCTCCAGGGCAGATGCCTGAGCCCCATTGCTGTCTTCTCTAATCCAGGAGAGATGAGAGAAAGAAAAAAAAAAAAAACAACCTAAAAACTAAAAACCACGAGGCACATTTTTGTCCCGAAGCCCAAGTTCCCATTAGAGGCTGGCTGAGGAACGCCTGATTATCATTGGAGGCTCACACCCGCTCTTTGCCGCCCAGCCCTTTGAAGTGGGGAATTCGGAAATGAAAAGAGGCCGTTTTGATACACAGCTTTCCCAGTAAATCCAATAGGACTTGCTCCATAGAGTTGGTTTTCAATTAAAAATACGTAGAATACACAAACAAAATGGCCTGATCTGTCTGTTCTGCCCCCATGTATCTTCTTCCTCTTCTCCATCTTTCTAGATCTGTTTTCTCTGTCTCTCTCTCTCTGTTTCTCTTTGTGTCTATCATTCTCTCTTTCTCTCTCTCTCTGTCTCTCTATCTCTCTCTGTCTCTTTCTCTGTCTCTTTCTTCCTGTCTTTCTCTGTCTCTCTCTGTGCCTTTGTTTTTTTCTCTGTCTCTCTGTCTCTGTGTCTCTCTGTCTCTGTCTCTTTCTGTCTCTCTGCTTATCTCTCTCTATATATATATCTGTCTGTCTCTGTCTGTCTGTCTGTCTGTCTCCCCTCTGTCTCTGTCCCTCTCTGTTTCTGTCTCTGTCTCTTTCTGTCTCTCTCTGTTTCTGTCTCTATCTTTGTCTCTTTCTATATCTGTCTCCGTCTGTCTGTCTGTCTCTCTCTGTCTCTCTTTCTCTGTCTCTTTCTGTCTCTCTGCTTCTCTCTCTCTCTATGTCTGTCTGTCTCCCCTTTGTTTCTGTCTTCTCTGTCTCTGTCTCTATGTCTGTCTGTCTGTTTGCCTCCTCTCTTTCTCTGTCTTTCATCTTCATGTCCTTCTGCCTCTCTCTTCCTGCTATCTTCATGTGCCTTTCTTTCCCCATTTGTCTCTTTGTCTTTTTCTTTGTCTCTGTGTCTCTTTTTCTCTCCTTTCCTCCTTTGTTCCCTCCCTCCCTCTCGATAAGGAATGTGTCTTGCACATGTGCTTAGCTGAAATCAGCACTTCCAGCTTCCCTCTGCCCCCCTCTCTCTTTTCTTGGCCTTGGATGAAGGCAAACCAAGCAACAACAGGGTGTCATGTGAGGCCATTACCAAGCCGGCCTCGCTCTGCCCAGAGCGTTCGGGCTCAGACCGTGCTCCTTGGAGAGGGAAAGATCCCTGAGAAACATATACAAGTGCAAAGGCCCATCTGTGGGGTCAACCCTGCTGGGCTGTTTACAGCAGGGAGAAAGGAATAAAGAACACACAAAGAAACAGAGACAAAGGGATGGAACTGGAGAGAGGGAGAGACAGAGACAGAGACAGAAAGATAGACAGAGAGACAAAAAGAGAGCAAGAGAGGGAGGACCAGAGAGAGAAAAAACACAGAGACACACACACACACACACAGACAAAGAGATAGAGAGGAGGAAAGGAGAGAGACTGAGAAAGAGGAAAAAGAGAGACAGAGAGAAATGAAGAAAAAGAGAGACACACACAAAGACACACAGAGAGACAGAGACAGACAGAGAGAGACAGAGACAGAAACAGAGAGACAGAGACAGAGAGGCAGATTCAGACTGCCATCAGTTCTGGGGATGAAGCTCATTCTCTGAGGTCACAGCTAAGGGCTGACTTGAGGGAAGTAAGGATGGAGGATTCCTGGATCTCCCTCTTCGTTTGTAACCACAAAAGGAGAAGCCTCTTCTTGAGCCTCAAAAATGAGAAGCAGGAGGAGTATGAGTCTCACAAATCTTGCCAAATATTGATTTTGTAGCTCTCCTCTTTTAAGTCCTTGATTTGAAGTTGGAATATCTGGGTTCAAATCTTTGCTTTCTTTACATAACTTTACACTAGAGACTTCTGCTTTTTGTGCCTCAGTTTACTTTTCTCTAGAGAGGATCATACTTCACAAGTTCTAAGGTTCCTCTAATCTCTAATATTCTTTTTCCTTATAACATTTATAAGCTGTGCACACACAACATAAAGGAAGGATCTTCAATTCACTCCCTTGATTTCCAACTGGTAGAAGAGATCTTTTAACCAGGTACCCCCAAGACACTTCTCTTCCCTGCTTCTATTATTGACCTGTGGGAGCTGTAGAGTTGGAGGGAATTGGGGAAAACTTATCAGTTCTCTGCTCTCTACTCACAAACTTCACTAATCAGACAGCCCTACTAGCTGTATTTCCCATATATCCTACCTTGCCTTTCGAGAAACAAGGATCAGGCATAGATCCTGCCTTTTGAAAAATTCACAATATGTTAGGGAAGACTGAACTCATCTTGGGAAGGGCTGGAGGACCATACAGGACAGGATGGAATTAAACCAAATGCTATGTAACAGAGAGACAGAGAGATGAGAAAAACAGAAACAAAATGAGATAGACACAGAACGACAGAAAGGAGAGATAGACAGAAGAGGGGTGAAACAGAGAGGAAAGACAGAGAGAGAAAAGATATAGAGAAACAGAAAAGAGAAATGGAAAAAGAGACACAGAGAGAGACAAGAGACAGACAGACACACAAAAAGGGACACCCACACACAGAGGGAGACACACACACAGAAAGAAACAGACACAGAGAGAGAGGAGAAGAGAGGAGAGAGACAAAGACAGGGGAGAGGAGAGAAACAGACACATAGGGGAAAGAGAAATAGATAGAGAGACACATGCACACAGACAGAAAGAGACAGAGACAGAGGTATGTTTAAGTGGGTTGTTGGTAGTCATGTAAGGCTTTCTGGGGAAGGGGGGGTTTCAGAATGGTTAAGACTTGGATAGATAGAAAGGAGGAGGGGGTATTTGAACCTCTAGTTTAAAGAGTAAAAAAAGTCAGTCCTTTCATCTGGATTTTTTTCCCATGACTTCCAACATCCAGATGTTTTCAAATAAAATGAGGGGGTTGGACTAGCTGGTCTGTGAGGCCCCTGCCAGCTCTGATATCTCCTGTTTCATGTTCTAGGGCCTCTTCCAGGCCTAGCATTCTCTATGCTCAGTTCTCAGGTCCCTTCCACTTCCAACAATGTATGTGCTGAGGGTCCATTCAGTTCCTACAGTTTTATTTTCTAAGATCTTTTCCAGTTGTTTTCTTTGTCTCATTCAATGTTCTTTCTTTAAAAGTTCTTTTCATCTCTGACAGTCCATGACTCTAGACCCTAATTCATTTGACTGACTCCTCACATGCTCACTATCTCTCTTTCCATGGGCCTGAGGAAGTCAGAGGTCCGGTCACTGCTTGTGTTCCCAAGGGTTGAACAACTCGGGGCAGAGTGTTCCCAGGGCAATGAGGCTGAACTGGAACAGAAGGCCAGAGTATGATGGTCTGCTCCATGCATCAGGTACGTGGAATCAAGTGCTTCACTGTGGGAATTCAGGTGGGAAAACATGAAAAGGTTACTTTCTTCCTTTGTATTTCCTTGTCATCTTCTTCCCTGTCAACCAAGGTGGAAGGTTAGTACACAGGGAAAAGAGGGGAAAAAACAGAAACAAAATGAGGAGAAAAGAGAGGAGAAAGGGAGGAAGAAAAGAGAGGAAGAAAGAAGAACATAAAAAGAAAATGAGGAAGGAGAGAACTCAAGGATTGGAGAGAGAGAAGCACAATGATAAAGGGATTAAGGAAAAGAATAGAGGTGGGGGGAACAGCAGAGAAGAAGCTCCCTTTTGGGAGGGGGGCAGGACTAAGCAGATTGGGGATGGGAAATAGAACATGGAAGAAATTGAGAGAATGAGAAAACAGATCAGAAAAGGAGCAGAGATCTGTTCAGAAGTAGGATTATAAAGTTATTAGAGAGAGAGCTGAAAGATTATTTCTGTTCATTCCCCTTCACCTTAATCCCTATTGGAGATAACTTGACTTACCATGGTAACTCACCAGTGTGAGCCCTGAGCTGCCTTCCTTGATTACAGGGCACAGAAGGACTCTTCAGTGTACTCTAATCCAACTCTTCCATTTTACACATAGAAGTGGGAGAGAATCACAGGACATCAGTTTCAATCATGTCTACTTCTGTAGTCTTGGCCACATCTCCTTCCCTTTTCTGAAACTCCGTCAAATGATGGACTTCAATGAACCCATTTCTCAGGCTACTTACAATTTGAGGAGCTTAATTATTTGCCCAAGCTAGAAAGAGGTATTCTCTTCTCTGATTTCTCAGTATACTTCCTCTCTATTTTTAAATGCATTATTAGTTATACTCTATTTTGAATTATAGTTATTTGTTTCTAGGAAAGGCTGATATACTTAAGGTGGGGTCTGCCTCTGATTAGGGTTTAGTTTTATATAGACTTGGCTGTTGACAACCTTGAGGGGATGCGATGGGAGGGACAACAATTGGGGGAATGCTCAAGGACATCTCATTTAAGATGAAGGCCTGAGCTTGAAGCTCATCTATTGGGAATTAATTGTTTGGTTTGGACCATTGGGGAGGCCCTATAGTGAGTAGAATGTGCCCTGGTTTTGGATCATGAGGGTTAGGGTTCAAATTAAGATGAAGAGTTTCACTAGGGGACTTTTGTTCTAGCTTTAAATCAACGATCCTATGACCCTTCTAAGGTGAGTCTATACAAAGGGGTTCAGTTGTAGAGTCACTCCCCTTTTGCTGAAAGAGGTGAACATAGAGCAGAGAGCTAAGGAGCTAAGGTGAAAGGTTCTCTAGGGCCAGGAGAACCTATACACAGCCTTCCTTCAGGCTAGAAGCCTTTAATGATGACTTGGGCAAGCAGCACATGCAAATAGAGAGTACTATTATCCACACAGCCCTAGGAGAGGGTCCATGGACTCTGTATTCAGGGACCCTGCATTCCAGAAAGAGAAGGGTGTGTTTTTTGGCAGGACAGCCTCTTACAATAAAGGGAACTAAGCATTTTTCTCCACATGTGGTGCAACAGAATGAGACTGAGTCATGATATGGCAGGGAAAGAAGGCTTGTACTTTGCCCTCTGCTATTGCTGTGAGCTCTTCAGACGATGGAGATCCAAGGGGAAGAGGGTCGACTCTAGAGTGCCCAAGATGGTTTGTCTAGCTCTTAGTGGAAGTACCATTAGGCTGGAGGACTACTTGGAATAGAAGTAGAACTCATCATAAAGTATATTAGTGGGGAGAGGCAACCCCAAGTTTGCTTTCCTTCCAAGGGGAGAACAAACCACAGGATGGCATTATGAGTCCAGAGGACTTGGAGGGCAAGTGGGGAAAGACAGGGCTCCTTGAAGAGAGGCTAATTATGTACATTGTTTAGGAGCTTCTGTGAATCACTTGCATTTTCTGTGAGGGAAAACAATTGCTGTCTGAAATGTGTTTGGGACTGCCTCAGGAGCAGAGGACCCTTTTATACATATCTATGCAGAGCAAGACATAAGTTATATTCAAGCTATATTTGGAGATTTCCCAGAGTGAAGTCTGAGTGATGTCTAAAGCCAAAGATTGGAGCTCATTAGGATCCTTATGCACATAAGCCCAGTGCTTAAGAGTTCTTGGCTGTGGGATACAGATCAGGGGTTTATCATCTCTGCTAAATCTAACAGAGATGATAAGATCTTTGAGTTCTGAAGGGCAGGACTGATGTCTCATTGATCTCTCTAATTCCCTTTGTGCCGTAGGTAGAGATCTACCTACATTAGGCTCTCAAGAGTGAATGGAGAGATAATGACAAAGAATTCCAGTGTAGAAAGTTAGAATAATTGAATATCTGAGATGGAAAGGTATCTCAAAAGTCATCTAGTCTATCATCCTCGAACAAGTGCTCCAGGGTTTGCTCACTTGCTGTGATAAAAGTACCAGAAGTATGGCACCATTGAGGGATGGCTCTCATCATCAGATCCAGAGTTCTCTCTTACAGAGAATCAATGCTTGTCTCCCTCCAACACCCCATTGTTGCTGATTCTGTTCTCTGGAGCCAAGAAATTGAGTGACTCTTCAGGATGGTCATCCCTCATGTATCTGATAGGTGGCTCATGTACTGGAAATTATGCTAGTTAGTTAGAATCAGAGGATTCAGCGTTTTTGCTCACTGCCTGAATGTTCTGGGGCAAGTGTTTTATTCTTTTTGAATTGGTATCCTCATTTATAAAACAAAATGGGAGAAAGAGATAGTCCCTTCCAGCCCTACATCCTTTAAGATGAAGACTCTAGTCATTTCCTCTCTCTTCCTCTCTCTCCTTCCCTTCCCTGTCAGTTCCTTAAAATGATCCTCATTTAGTAGTTTGTAGTCTCTGGATCATCTTGGTCACTTTGCTCTGGATCTTTTCCAGTTTGTCAATATGGTCCCTACATGGGATGTAAGATTTGGGGTCTAAACAGGGAAGAGGATTTGGGCTCCATCTCCTTGTTCTGGATGCCATTACCCTTCTCAATGTAGTCTAAAACTTTTTTTCCCTTTTTAATAGTCACGGCATATTGTTGATTCATCCTGCACTTGCAGGCCACTAAAACTTCCAGGCCTTTTCCTTTTCCACATGACCTGTGGTCCAGCAGAATCAGGACAAGGCATCTGTGTGCCCCAGGCAACATCTTGAAAATTACTGCCTCTACATTTGAAAATTATAACCCTTATGTGTTACTGTGCCCACTGAGACTTTTAGCCTTCATGTCAATACATGAGACTCAACTTACCACAAAATAAATCCCTACAGGTCTTGGAAAGCATGACTTTCTGGAATTAAAAATATTTGCATTTATAAAATGCTCATGCTGTTTCCTTCTTCTGGAATGTCTTTTCTTCCCCTTTGCATTTTGAGTGCCTGTATACCCTTTAAAGCCAGTCTCAACTGCTACCTCTTCTTGGAAACCTTTATCATCTCTCCATTTATAATAATGATAATATTAATAATATTGCTATTAATGTAACTATCATTTATAAAATGCTGTAATATTTACAAAGTGCTTCACATATATTGGCTTTTTTGATTCTCACAACAACCCTGGGAGCTAGATATTATTATTATTATTATTATTCCATTTTACAGATAAGGAAATTGAGGCACAGAAAGCTTGTTATTTGCCCCAGTATCTTAACACACCAAAACACAGCTAATGTCCACATAGTTAGAGAGAGTATGAGGCAGGATTCAAATTCTGGTCTTTCTGTCTCCAATCATATGTTCACTCATACCTAGCAATAATAATGATTTTCCTTTTTGGATTTCATATTGTACTTTATTTTTATCATGCTAGAATGTGTATCATGGCTCTATTTGTTGACACCTTGTCTCCCTATTATATTTTAAACACCACTAATAATATCTAAACTTTCTATCTTGTTCAGTATTCAGCTGGAGTAAATACACAGCAGGTGGTTAATAAATGTGTGCTGAATTATAAAGACTCATATATCAAAATACATCTCACTGTGCCTCCATATATTGCCCTTGGCAGCTGAATAACTTCCTTATCTCTTGAATGGCACAGTGTTCCAGTCATGCTACCCCCATTCTATTTTTGTAGATTTTTTAAAAATACAAATAGATTTTGCATGTATGTCCAATAAGGGTCATCTTCTTGTATCTTTGAAGAGCTTCTTGAATTCTGCTGAGTTAGCTATTGATAGGGGTGAACACTGTCTGAATTTTTACCCTCTCTACATCTTTTCCCATATCCCTCCATATTCTTTAGGAGATTGTCTGCACGATCTGCCCCCCTCAATATTTGACCTTTTCCTATATTTTAGGCTATTCCCTCTAATTTTCCAACAAACCCATTTTCCTTCAGTCACAAAAAACCTTGACTTGATCCCACCTGCCCTTCAAGCTATCACCTCTATATCCCTTTCTCAGCCAGATTCCTTAAAAAAGTTATCTATGTTCATTGACTCCACATCCTTTCCTCCCACTCACCTCTCCCACTTCTGTAGTTTTCCTACTTCATCACTCAGCTGAAGGTACTCTCTCCCAAGTTACCAAGAACTTGGATGCTAAATCTGATGGTCTTTTCTCACTCCTCATGCTTCTCAACATCTCCCCAGCATTTAACACCCTTAGCCACTCTCCATCTTGGATATTCTCTCCTCTCTTGGTTTTTATACCATTTGCTCTAGGTTCTCTTCCTGCCTTTCTGGTCATCCCTCTCTCTTCTTTGCTGATCCACAGTCAGTATCAAGTCCTCCCTGAGAGGGCATTTCCCAAGTCTCCATCTTAGATCCTCTTCTTTTCCCTCTATATCTTCAGTCTTGGAGAACTCAACAAATCACAGGGGTTCAAGCACCCTGTTGACCTCACCTCCCAGGTCTACAAATCCAGCCCAAGTTCCCCCTGACCTTAAGTCCTACATAACCAGCTACCCACTAGACACTTCAAACTGAACGTTCCATAGATATATCAAACTCAACATGTCCAAAAAAGGATGATTTATCTTTCCCCCAAACTTGCTCTCTTCCAAAATTTTTATTTATGAGAAGGTACCACCATTTCTCCATTTTCTTGAGTTTGTGATCATAGCATTATCTTTCATTGTCCTGATTGTTTGGTGGTTTACTCTTTCTAGGCTGGCTCTCCCCATGTTTCACTTTATTCCCTCCCTGACCACCTTCCTGACAGCTGCTTTCCTCCTGAGCCCATACCTCCCTTTCCAGTTCTGGAAATCTAATCAAATCAATATTATCACTTTTATGTCGATCCATTCCTCTTTCACTTCATTTATCATCTATGTAACTTTTCAACCCAAAATTCTCTTCCCTGGTTGTTTCTCCCCTAAATGTATTAAATTTCCCCAGGCCCTTTTCTTCATTAGAATATAAGTTCTATTCAGTTGAGGACTGTCTTTGTTAATTTGTACTTGTTCAGCAAAATGCTGTTCCATTCATCTGTTCATTCTTCATCCTTCTTCAAACCTCATATCCAATTAGTTGCCAAATTTTATTCTTTAGACACAGCTCCTTCAGATACTATCACTTTAGTTCAGACCTTCATCATCTCTTCTAGACTATGGCAATGACTTTCTAACTGATCAGTGCCAATCCATTCTCTACACATCTGCCAAAGTGAATTTCTAAGTGATGATCTGATCATGTCAACTGTCTATTCAATAAACTTCAATGGTTTTCTATGGCTGCTAAGATAAATATTCTCTTCCATTTAATCTTTTAAAGTCCTTCACAACCTGTTTCCAATCTAACTTTGCAGACTCATAATTTTATACGCTGTTGTTATGAGTCATCCATTTTTTCCAGTTGTGTATGACTCTATGATCCTATTTGGGTTTTCTTGGCAAAGATGCTGGAGCTGTTTGCCATTTCCTTCTTCAGTTTATTTTACCGATGAAGAAACTAAAGCAAACAGGGTTGAGTGACTTACCCAGGGTCACACAGCTAGTAAATGTTTGAGTCTTCTTCCTGCTTCTAGGTTCAGCAATCTGTCCACTGTGCTACCTGGCTGCCCATTCTTTGGTCTACAATCTGTTCCTCATATATAGTGCTCCACAAGAATGTGCAATGATCAACTATGAAAGGCTTGATTCTTCCCAGTGGTTCAGTGATCCAAAGCAATCCCAACAGACTTTGGACAGAAAATGCCATCTGCATCCAGAAAAAGAACTAAGGAGACTGAATGTAAATCAACACATGTTATGTTCACTTATTTTTTCTGTTTTTTTTTAAATCTCTCCCATAGTTTGCTCTGATTTTTCTCTTCCAACATAATATACAAAACAATGTGTATTAAAAATAAACAAACTAAAAAAAGACATATGGTGCTCCATTTCCTATCCCTATGCCTAGGTATAGTAATGTCTGTAATATACACACTTTTTATTACCACCTCCCTGCTTCCCTTCAAAATAGAGTTCAAATATCACCTTCTAAATGTAGCCTTTTCTGTCCTCCTTCCCTACCCCACAATGCCCTTCTAGTTTAACTACCTAAAATTTGACTATTTTGAATTTATTTTGTATTTATTCTATATATTGTTTATATATACATATGTTTATGTATTAGATGTGAGAAATATTAAAGTAATATATAATATATTAAAATATATATTATTTGCTGACTCCCCAGTAGAATAAGCTCTTTGAGAGACAAGTAAACAATTCAATGCATAAAAGGTGCAGAGCAGTGCAGAACAGATGGAAAACCTTCTCTGAGAGAAAAGAAACATTAGTAGCTGGAGGGACAGGTAAAGACCTCCTTGAGTAAGTGGGGTTTGAGCTAAGTCTGAAGGAAGTCAGAGAAACTAAGGGCTGGAGGGAGGTGGGAGAACAGTCCAGGTGTGGAGGAGGGTTTGAGTACGTGGGGCATGGAGCTCCAAGTTCAAGGAACTGCAGGTCTGCCAGTGCAGCTGAAACCTAGAGGACCTGGAAGAGAGGGGAATAAATGAGGAGATGAATGAGAGGAAGAGACTAGGTTATGAAGGGCTGTAAGTAACAAAAAAAGAAGCTTAAATTTTAGAGGTAAAAAAGAAGCTAAAGATCACTGTAAGGCAGCTGGAGAGAGGAAAGGAGATTATCATTGATATGGCGCTGGCTATGCATCGGTCTGCAAATTTTTCTTATTTGATCCTCACCATTCTGGGGTGTAAGTGTTATCATGGTCCCCATTCATGACAAATGGAGGCAGAGAGAAGGGTCACATAGCTAATAAGTAATGAGGCATCATTTAGTAGTAGTAGTAGTAGTGGTAGTAAAAATAGAAATAGTGATGGTAGTGGTAGTAGTTCTAGTAGTAACAGCTAACATTTATATAGTTCTTACAATTATTATCTCATTTGATCTTCACAACAACTCTGGAGAGGTAGGTGCTATTATTCTCATTTTATAGATGAGAAATGTGAGGCAAATAGAGGCAAAGTGACTGGTCTGGGGTCACACATCTGGGACATATCTGAGTACCACTTTGAACCCAGGTCTTTCAACTCAAAGCCCAGCACTGTATCCATTTATCCCCACCAAGTGCATACAACACTGATGGATAGAAGCATCTTTCATAACTTTGGCTAGGGGGAGAATTCTTAACCAAAGAGTGAAAATGATCCACAAAAATATAATACAGATCATTCTGAATTAATTTAACTTAATAGTCTTTATTCAGTAGTGGTGGGAGATAGAGAAGATAAGAAAATGATTGTAGTAATAATATATTTAAATTTTTTCTTTGAGTCCCACAACTATTAGACACTGGAAAGATTGCCTATATGAGTTTTTTCAGTTCCCTATCATAATATGATTGAAATAATAATAGTAGCCAACAATGTCAGTCAATAAACATTTATTAAGTGTCTACTATGTACTCTAAGGATACAAAGAAAGGTCCAAGACAGTCCTCTCAAGAATGTGTGGAGAAACAACATGCAAACAATGAGGTACGAACAAAATAGAGACTGGATGAATTGAAAGCCTCAATAGAGGGAATAAGAAAGAGCTTCTCAGAGAAGATGAGCTTTAGCTAGAACTTGAAGGAAGTTAGGAGGCAGAGATGGGGAGAGAGAGAACATTTCAGCCAGGGATGGCAATCACTAAAAATGCCTGGGTGAAGAGATAGAATGTCTCGTGTAGGAAACAGCCAGTGTTCCTGGATTCAAGAGTAAGTAACGGGGGTGGAAGGTGAGCTTAGGTATAAGAAGACTGAAAAAGTAGGAGGGATTCAGATTAGGAAGGACCTTGAATTCCGAACAGGTTTTTATATTTCTTCTCAAATCAATTTGGCCACAAAACATTTTTTGGGCTTGAAATCTGTTGATAGCACAAATTCTGGTCCTAAAGCACTGGATGTATGAAATTCCCTTGGGATTAAAAGAAGTTTGAAAAATTTAGGAACAAAATAAGAGAAAATTAAGCCTATTTTCATACTGAAAATTGATACATTTAAGTATGTTTGATTTGAAGTATTTTAAGCAATTATTTCAATCAAGGTGAATACCCAGCCTTCTTTTGACTTGGTAGAAGGTCTCTTAGTGTTGATGTACCATGAGCAGTTTGCATTACAGACCACGATAAGTTCTAAATGGATGTTTCATTTAAATACAAAAGTTAACATCCAACAAAATTGGAGGAAGATGGATAGAAGCATCTTTCATAACTTTGGCCCAGGGGGAAAATTCTTAAACAAGGAGTGGAAATGATCACAAAAATATAATACAGATAATTCTGAATACATGAAATTGAAAATTTGTGTGAACAAAATCCATTCAAGTTAGAACAAGAAGGGAAATTTATCAATTAGGTAAAATATTTTTGTATTGACTATATCTCCTAAGCATCTGGTATACAAGATATTAACCTAAATATCAAAGTCATTCCTCTAATGGATATGAGTTGGTCAAAGGATCTAAAGAGTTCTCAAAAGAAGAATGACAAAACTTAACTCCCAGGGAATCACTTTGGTCATGGAACAGCACTTAAGTCCTAGAGCTCTGAGTTTCTCTTCCTGCTCTCTCCTCCCCCAACATCTGGTGACTGTGTAGGATCTTGGAATCTGAGTCCATAAACACTGCATGTTCTCCCTGTCAAATATCAAATTCTCCTGTCCAGGTTCAATAAAATCCAGCCAAACTGTTTCCCAGCTCTCTCCCACCAAGAGTGGGGGAAAACACCTTAATCAGCAAATCAGGAAGCTTTCATGTCAACAATTAATTGATTTGGCAAAGTTGTGATGTTTTTTGCTGTTTAAAAAAGAAAATAAATTCATGCCAACATAATCCACTACATATGTGGAGGAAAAGCAAGACTAAGATTTCAGAGAAAAGATTGGATGGAGTTGATTGGCATCCTGAGCCCATGCTGCAGAGAACATCGCATCAGGAGTGTCAGTGTATAGGGTAAGAAGGAAAGTAATTATAGTACAAAAGCAACAACAATTTACATTTATGTAGTCCTTACTATGTGCTGGGGCAGTTAGGTGGAGAAATGAATAGAGTGTCGGCACTGAAGGTAGAAAGACTCCTCATTTTTGTGAGTTCAAATTTGGCATCAGACACCTACTAGCCTGGGCAAGTTCCTTAAATCTGTTTGCCTCAGTTTCCTCATCAGTAAAATCAAATGGAGAAGGGAATGGCAAACCACTCCAGTGACAGGAAAACCTTGAATGGAGTCATGAAGAATTGGATATAATTGAAAAATGACTGAATATCAATAACCACTGTGTGCCAGGCACTGGGCTAAATGCTTCTACAAATAATATCTCATTTGATCAAGTGTAAATAACGGGTCAGCAGGGATGAGAGGCTACCATGGTTCTGTAGACTAGATGGTATCTCAGAAGGCATCTAACCCAACCTGTATTGGACCAAGAAATGTTTCTAAAATATCCCCTCTGAAGTGATCGATCAACTTCTCTTTGAAATCCCCTATGCCTGGGAACTCACTGCATCCTAGAACAGGTCATTCTATGGAATGGCTCTAAATGTCAATTTCTCCTTATATTAACCTGGAATCTGCCTGTTCTGTAAAGCTCCCACATTGAATCTACTTCTGCCCTCTGGGACCTCTTCCTTGTGATAGTCCTTCAATACTTGGAAGTAGCAACCCAAGATCAAATTTGTTTATTTGGCCATTGTTTTGCAGTTTTGACTCATGTGGAGCTCTCAGTCCACTAAAATCTCCAGATCTTTTTCATTTTAATGTGTCAAGTTCCTCACCTTCCCACACTGATGCAGGTAATATTTTTTTTTTAAATCAAAACATAGGACTTTATATCTAACCTTATTAGATTACATTTTATTTATTTAGGGTCCTTAACCAATGGGTGTTAGGCCCAATTGACAATTTGGTGATACTTTTAAATGCATGAAATAAAATACAGAAGATAACCAAAACATCCTCAAAACTAATGAAAATTAAGATTTAATTTTTTTTTCTCATTGTTAGATGAGATTCTCTGAAACTATCACAGGTCATTTAAAAGCATCCATCAACTTCTTTGGAGTCCAAATAGCATAGATTAAAAATTCTTAATTTAACCTAACAGATATTTTTTAGATTCTGATTCTGTTACTCAATGGGTTTCTTAGTCCTTCTAGCTGTGAGATACCTATGAAATTGATCATCATATCATCTATGTCTTCATCCAAGTCAATGATAAAATGCTGAACAGAATTGATCCAATAACAGATCCCTGCATCATTCTCATTAGAGATCTTCCTCCAGACAAACATTGATCCTTAATCTCTACTCTTCAAATCTGTTTTTTCAAGTATGTTCCTGAAATTATGCAACTGAAATGCTTTCTTATTTAGATTTTTCAAGCTAAGATTAAAAGAACTATCTTGGCTGCTCTCAAGTCCATGAGATATTGCTGAGTCTTTATTAAGGACCTTGGTAAAATGGAGGCATAATATGCACACTATATTTCTTTATCTATTAGGCTAGTCACTTTGTCAAAGAAGGAAGGATGGTTAGTTAAGAATGATTTGTTTTTAGAGAACCCATGTTGGTTCATGCTGATCACCACATTTTTATTTCTTTTTTAGTAATAGCTTTTCACTTTCAAAATACGTGAAAAAATAACTTTCAACTTCATCCCTGAAAAACCCTGAATTCCAAATTTTTCTCTCTCTTTTCCCCCACCGTCCTTCCCCAGGTATTAAACAATCCAATACAAATTACACATGTGCAGTTCTTCTAGACATATTTCCATGCTGCACAAGGAAAATCAGATCAAAAAGGGAAAAATGAAAAAGAAAAAAGCAAACAGAAAAGGTGAAAATACTATGTTGTGATCCACCTTCAGTCCCCATAGTCCTTGTTCTGGATGTAAAATGTCTCTCTCCATCACAACTCTACCAGAGTTGGCTTAAATAAGTTCATTGTTGAAAAGATCCACATTTATCAAAATTGATCATTCCATAATCTTGCTGTTGCTGTGTACAATGTTCTCTTGGTTCTACCCACTTTACTTAGGATCAATTCATATAAGTCTCTCCAAGCCTTTCTGAAATCATCCTGCTGATCATTTCTTACAGAACAATAATATTTACCATTTATTATCACATTTTAAGTGCTCACAAACTATTCTAGAATGTTTTCAGGAATCAAAATCAAGATCCTGGTATTTGAAGGAATTTATAATCTCTTTTTTTGAAAATCAGTCCCACATTTGCCAATCTTCAGTCCTTCTGCATTTTCCTCATTCTTTATGATTTTTCAAAGACCATTGGAATAGTCAAAATGTCTCTAGTTTTTGTGGCTTCCCAAAGGGCTTGTGACAAGTTGCTAATGCCTTCAACCAAACACCTTCTCTTCCTGCCCTTTTCTAGAAACTAGCATGCTCTTCATCTGTCTAGCTGGGAAGTGACTAATTGCTGGCATTTCCTTGCCAGTGACTGATGGAGAACTTTCCCCTTCTTGTAAACACCGTGGACCTCGCCTATGTGATTAGGCTGCCCTGGGGTGGAGGTGTCCACAAGCTTTCCTGGTATAGACGAGACAAGATCTTGACTGTCTCCCATAGGGATTAGGAGGAGGTGACAGAATAAGGTGTCACCGAGACAAGCAAAGTGCCATTCTTTGTGGCTTAGTGAGGAAATACCATTGCATTTGAAGTCAAGAGACCTGGGATAAAACCTCAGATCCATTCCTCGTTATCTATGTAACTCTTGTCATTTTATCTTTCTGGGTCTCAGCCTCCTCATCTGTAAAATGAGAGGGTTGGACTAGTTGGGTCCTGAGCTTTCTTCTTGCTCTAAATTTGCCTAATCACCTGGGCTTGCTTCAGTTATATATATATATATATATTTCTTTAGGAAACTAAATTGGTCAGAAAATTCCCTATGCATTCCAATTGGCTTCTTTAGTCCTTTTCTGGACTTGGGTTTGACTTTGGACTTCACCTTTATTACTAACCATCTTGGAGTGTGAATTTTTTTGTGTGTATGTATGTGTGTTGTTGCTCAATTATATCTGACTGTCTGACCCCATTTGGGTTTTTTCAAAAGATACTGGAGTAATCTTTTTGTTATGGTTTGCTTGAATTTTATTTTCTTTCTCAGTTTTTTTTAACTTTTTGATCTGATTTTTCTTGTTCAGCAAGATAATTGTATAAATATGTATGCCTATTTTGGATTTAACATATATTTTTACCATGTTTAACATATATTAGATTGCATGCCATCTAGGGAAGGAAATAGGGGAAAGGGGGAGAAACAAAGTTTTTCAAGAGTCAGCATTGAAAAATTATCCTTGCATATATTTTGAAAATAAAAAAAAACTTCAATTAAAAAAAAGAAAAAAAGATAGTGGAGTAATTTGCCATTTCCCTCTTCAGATAATTTTTTTAAGTGAAGATACTGGAGCAGTTTGCCATTTCCTTCTCCAGTTATTTTTATAGATGGGGACATGGAGGCAAATAAGGTTAAGTGATCCTTAGGATCACACAGATAGTAAGTGTCTGAGGCCAGATTTGACCTGAGAAAGATGCGCCTCCCTCTCTCCTCGCCAGGTACTGTACCACCTACCTTCTCAGTGAAATTCCTTGAATTCTTTAAGAGCCACCCTCCCTAAAACTAAGGCACAGGTTAAACTGGGCTGTGTGTCCCTCCTTACCTGTCTCTCAGAAGAAGCAGCCATGTCCTTTAATTACCTTCATCATTTCTACTTTGATAACAAGTTTTCCTTACTTATAATCACCCTTTTTAAGAGAAATTTTTTTTTAAATGTCAAGGCAAGAATTTACAGGCTGCTCTGCTATAAGGAGATGGGGAGATTCCCCAGGTGCCTTCCTGGGGAGGAACTTAGAGATAATCCCCTCCATGAACCCATGGGGAAACAGAGTTCTAAGGAGGAGAGGCCATTCACCCAAGATCACCCAAGAGGCAGGTAGCTGACTCCAGATCTAAACCCCAGGTCTTTGACTACAGGCTGGTCTCCTTTCCACAGGGCTGAACTTCCATCACTCACAGAGCCTGCCTCTGGGCTGGCTGGGTGATCTCCTTCTGGAACTCATCAGTCATTTCCTCCTGCAGCAATGGGCAGGGTCACCCTCAGGGGCCCAGGGACCACAGAGAGGGGAATTTAGCTTGGCTGCCTGGCCATCTCTCCTGTCAATGCCAATCCAATCCATGGGGCAACTGGCCAGCATCCTGTTCCTGGAATGTTTGCTTTCAGGTGACTGTCAGCTAAGCTTGGCTGAGGGGCTCTAGAGCAGATAACTCTCAGCAACAGATATTTCCCACATTTATTTGTGTTCCCCTATAGGATGCTGAAACTCTCAAATTCTCTGTCAGGTTAAAAAAAATGTGTGTATGTCTGGTTTTAGAGGAAGTAGGGACTCTTCAAGATGTTCTAAGAAGTTCAGGGAAATGAATAATATCAATATGTAAGGTAGTGTGATTATTATGAGCTCCATTTTGCAGATGAGAAAATTGAGGGTCGTGGGCTAGAGATTTGCCACATGAGGCTGACCCCTCCACATACACCCTGGAAGACCAGGTCTGGCCCTGGTTTATTCCTTTAGAAGTCACCTAATGCAGGATGGCAGCAGGGATCTCATTAACATATGTTCCTGGGGGAGGAGGTGGTTAGAGGCCAAGCCCTCTGGCAGCTCTGTGAGGAGTGGGAAGGCTGCCATGCGGAATCAGGCCCAATAACCTGGTGATGGGAAGCCATGCTGGAGAAGCCAGTGGGTGAGTGATTGGGAAATGAGGTAAGGAATGTGTTGATTTGTTTTGCTTAGCTATACTTTGTTACAAGGGAGGATTCTTTTGGGGCAGGGGGTGGAGAAAGTCATTATAAAGCAACAACAGTATTTAAAAAAAACAGTAACAAAACATTATTTAAAAAAAATGTGTGAGGCAAAGATCCAGAAGACGGAAATGCTTTTTTATGTATTAATACAACAAGGCAATTGAGCAGGGGGGCATTAGCTGTTGCCAATAATCATAAAAAGACAGCCATCTTTTTTCCATCCTGAAGTTGCCTATAGGCAACTATAGGAAGTAGGTGAACCAGGGCTGATATTCCCTAGACTGATCCTAATGCTGGCTTTAGGATCTACTATCAAGTAGACTGTCAATGGGAAGAATGAAAATTCACATAAGACCTTATGGTGGAAGGGCAGGTATAGTTTCAAGAGTTAAGTTGCCTGAGTGACTTTTCCTGTATGTCTATGACAATATGAATTTTTCTCCTTAAGTTGTTTCTTTGGGAAGTCTTGTTTCAGGCCATACTGAGTTTGACTTTAAGTCTCTGGTACAGAGAATGCCAAAGGGCCACATGATAATAACTTTGTCTCATAAGATTAGTGACAGTTATCTCTTTGAAATCTTCTTTTTCTTTTTTGCAGTTAATAGTATTTCCCCCCAATTACATGTAAAGATAGTTTTCAACACTGATTTTGTAAAATTTTGAGCATGCAATCTGATATGGGTTTTACATGTACAACCATGTTAAACATATTTCCATCAGTCATATTGCAAAAGAAGAATAAGAACAAAAGAAAAAAAACTACAAAAAAGAAAAAAACAAAACCAACTTTTTTTTAAAAAGCTTTTTATTTTCAAAACATATGCACAGATAATTTTTCAACATTGACCCTTCCATAGCCTTGTGTTTCAGATTTTCCCTTCCTAGGCTCTAAAGGGGGAGGACCATTTGAGGGAGGTGGTCATCAAAAGCAAAATACTGGGGAAGGGGGAAGAGGGAAAGGAAAAAGAAAAACATAAATTTGGGTAAATAAGATTGCAGGAAATACAGAATTAGCTATTTTAACTGTGAATGTGAATGAGATGAACTCTCCCATAAAATGCAAGTGGATAGCAGACTGGATTAAAAGCCAGAATCCTACAATATGTTGTTTATAAGAAACACACTTAAAGCAGAGTGATACATACAGAATAAAGGTAAAAGGTTGGAGCAGAATCTTATGTGTTTTGGCTGAAGTATAAAAAGCAGGAATAGAGATCCTGATCTCAGATCAAGCAAAAGCAAAAATAGATCACATTAAAAGAGATAAGGAAGGAAACCATATTTTACTAAATGATACCACAGATAATGAAGCAATATCAATACTAAACATATATGCACCAAATGGTGTAGCATCCAAATTCCTAGAGGAGAAATTAAGATACAAGAAGAAAGAGATAGCAAAACTGTACTAGTGGGGGATCTCAACCTTGCTCTCTCAGAACTAGATAAATCAAACCACAAAATAAATAAGAAAGAAATTAAGGAGGTAAACAAAATGTTAGAAAAGTAAGGTATGATGATCTTTGGAGAAAATTGAATGGAGACAGAAAGGAGTTTACTTTTTTCTCAGCAGTTCATGGAACTTATACAAAAATTGACCATGTGTTAGGGCATAAAAACCTCAAAATCAAATACAGAAAGGCAGAGATAGTAAATGCATTTTTCAGATCATGATGCAATAAAAATCACATGCAGTATAAGGCCAGGAGAAAATAGACCAAAAGTTAATTGGAAATTAAATAATCTAATCCTAAAGAATAAATGGGTGAAACAGCAAATCATAGACACAATCAATAATTTCATCCAGGAAAATGACAATAATGAGACATACCAAAATTTGTGGGATACAGCCAAAGCAGTTATAAGGGGGTAATTTTATACCTCTAGATGCTTACTTGCATAAAATAGAGAAAGAGAAGATGAATGAATTGGGCTTACAATTAAAAAAAAACTAGAAAAAGAACAAATTAAAAATCTTCAATTAAATGCCAAATTGGAAATTCTGAAAATAAAAATTCTGAAAAAAATCAATAAAATTGAAAATAAGAAAACTATTGAATTAATAAATAAAAATAAGAGTTGGTTTTGTGGAAAAAAACCCCAACAAAATAGATAAGCCTTTAGTTAATTTAATTAAAAAAAGATGTTGTAGATCTAATTTTTGTTGTACATCAAGATAACTGTATAAATATGTATACACATATTAAATTTATCATGTATTTTATAATAACATGTATTAGACTACCTGCCATATAGGGGAGGGGGTGGAGGGAGGGAGAGAAAAATTTAGAACAGAAGACTTTGCAAGGGTCAATGTTGAAAAATTACCCATGCATATGTTTTGCAAATAAAAAGCTTTAATAAAAAAAACAGGTTCTCCCCTCTTCCCCCACCCCTTTCACTAGATGGCAAGCAATCCAATATATGTTATACATGTTAAAATGTATGTCAAATCCAATATGTGTAAACATATTTATACAATTCTCTTGCTACACAAGAAAAATCAGATCAAAAAGGAAAGTAAATGAGTAAGAAAACAAAATGCAAGTGAACAACAATAAAAAGTGAGAATGTTATGTTGTGATCCACATTCAGTTCTCACAGACCTCTCTCTGGGTGTAGATGGCTCTCTTTGTCACAAGATCATTGGAACTGACATCAGTCATCTCATTGTTGGAAAGAGTCACGTTTGTCAGAATTGATCATTGTATAATATTGATGTTGTAATGTACAATGATCTCCTGGTTCTGCTAATTTCACTCAGCATCAGTTCATGTAAGTCTCTCCAGGCCTCTCTAAAATCATCCTTCTGATCGTTTCTTATAGAACAATAACATTCCATGGCATTCATATACCATAACCTATTCAGCCATTCTCCAACTAAGGGGCATTCACTTAGTTTCTAGTTTCTTGCCACTATAAAAAGGGCTGCCCAAACATTTTTGAACATGTGGGTTCCTTTCCTTCCTTTAAAATCTCTTTGGGATATAGGCCCAATAGAAACATTGCTGGATCAAAGGGTATGCACAGGAAAACTATTTTTTTTTAAAGTGAAAAGAGTATGCTCCCATCTACATTCAGACTCCATAGTTCTATTTCTAGATGTGGATGACATTTTCCATCACGAGTCTGACATCTTCTGATTCTTCTTTATTCTTCAAGTTTGCTAGACTAATTGGTTGAAGGGCATTTGTAGTCAGAGGTGAAGGGACCCTAACATTACGTCTGTAATTCAAAAGAGGCCACCTGTCATTGTCCTGAGTTATGACGATACAGAATGTAAGCACATAGGGTAAATAATTTTGTAATTAATTTTTTTTTGATTAACAGAAATCCACTTTCTCTCCATACACTTCAATCAAGAAAGGAAAAACAAGCCCTCTGTAACAAATATGCATGGTCAAGAAAAAACAAATTCCTACATTGTCTAAGTCTCTCCTCCAAAATGTCTCAATCTTCATTGAGTTTTCAATCCCTCACCACCATAAAAAGAACTGCTATAAATAATTTTGTACATTTTAGAGTATGTTTGGTTAGGAATAATCCCTCCTCTAAGATGTTCTTTTTCTTGTTCCCTTTCTCCTCTTTTCTGCATATTTCCTTGAGAGAAATACATTTCTATAACCAATGTTCAATTGTGTACATTTTCTCCTCCTTCAACAAGATCAGGTAAGGCCCCTTTCCCTTTACTTAAATCTATAGACTTCTGCTCCCACACCTTGATTATGGAAAGTATTTTTCTTCATCTTGTCTTTCCCCTTTTCCTTAATTGTATACTCCTTTCCCCCTCCTTTTCCATTCTTCTTTTAAGATTATCAAAACATAATGGAACCCCTCTCAAGGCGCTCTGTCTAATCAGCCTCCCTTCATGATTGATGAAGATGATAAAGTCCTAAGGAGACATTTGTATCATTTCCTCACATTAAAATATAAACAGTTAAATCTCTTAGTACTTTATGATTGATTTATCTTTTCTTCTTCTTTTGACACCTTTGTGCATTAAAGTTTCTACACCAATCCTGATCTTTTCATCAGGATTACTTTGATTACTTTTATTTCACTAAAAGTTCATCTTCCTCTTCCCACCCCTCCTAGTATTATATACATTTTTGCCAGGCAAGTTATTCTTGGTTGTAAGTCTATATCTTTTACCTTCTGGAATATCGTATTCCAAGTTCTCTTCTCCTTTATGTTGGTTGCTACTAAATTGTGTATAAATCCTTACTGTGACTTCTCAGTACTTGAATTTTTTTCTTTCTGACTGCTTGTAATAATTTTTCTTTAACATGGAAGCTTTACAATATGTCTAAGAGTTTTACTTTTGAAGTTTTTTTCTGTAGAGAACTGGTATATTATTTCTATTTTACTTTGCTCTCTGGTTCTAAGAACTCTGGAAAGTTTTCTTTTAAGAATTCTTGAAATATGATAGCTAAATTTTGTTGTTTGTTATTGATGCTGTTATTGTTCATGGATTTATGTGTCAGTTAATCTTATGATTCTTAAAATCTATCTCTATAATCTGTTTTCCAGGCCAACTATTTTTGCTATGAGATTATCTTACATTTTCCTCTATTTTTTAGTTTTTAAATTTTATTTTAATATTTCTTATTATTTCATTGGGTAATTATGTTCTTCCATCCACTTTAATTTTCAGAGTTCATTGCTTGTGTAAAGATTTATGCCTCTTGTGCCAGGCTGTTAATTCACTTTCTATTTTTTTCATAGCTCTTACTTCTTTTTCATTTTTTTTTCCTGTAGCTCTCTCATTTCATTTATAAAAACATTTTAAACTCTTTTAAGAAAAAAGGAAACTTTTTTTATATATCTTTCATGAATTCTAATTAAACCTGTGCCCAAACTGTGTTTTTCCTTTGAGACTTTTTTGAGAATAATGTTTGAGAATAATTCTCTTCTTCTAGGTTTGGCTTTTGGACATCCCTGTTAGAATAGCAGTTTATGGGGCTTCTTGTCTTTGCTCACTCTTCTAGTCTACTTACCAACTTCAGGCTTAATATTAGAATCACGCCCTGCATGCTTCTGGAAGTAAGTTCTGGGCTGGTCTTATAATTACTTTCTTGGAATATTTAGTGTTGATTCACTTTCGGGAGCCATGGTGGCGGAGATCAGACAGGAGTCTCTGTAACCTCCTCTAACCTCCCCTCAAACCAACAACATATGAAGCCTCTAGACTTATTTTGAAGCAAAAAAATACACAATATCTGGAGAACAACATGATTCTAGAAGAAGATACTCTGGAAGAACCTCAAAACAGGTCTGTTTTAATTGGGCAGGGGGGTGGTCTGCTGAACCCAGACTGCAGCGCAGGGAGACTGGGGCAGGGAGCTGGAGCAGGGAGCTGGAACAGTAGTTGGAACAGGAGTGGGAGAATTGTGCTTTTCACACACCTGGGAGTCTTCTGCGGGCCTCTTGGAACAATCTGTCCTGATTGTGGGCAGGTGGTTTGGAGGGTCTGCCTTTTGAGGGGGATAGATTGTGAGCCACTGAACCCCTGATGAGTGTCAGACCTGGCTGCCATTACACAGCACCTTAAAGCAATCAATCAATCAACAGGACTGATCAGCACCAGAACTAATTCAATCAGCGGAGCTGCCCAGTACCTGAAATAATTCAATCAGCAGAACTGCCCCAGGGTGAACTAAAGCAGAACTGCCCAGCACCTGACATAATTCAATGAGCAGAACTGCCCAGTTCCTGAAATAACTCAATCAGCAGAACTGCCCCAGGGCAAATTAAAGCAGCTGTCCCACCTTTGCCCTAAACAGACCTCACACCTTTAAAAAAAAATGAATAAAAAACCAAAAAGAGCTCTCACCATAGACAACTTTTATGGAGAGAAGGAAGAACAGACCTCAAATCCTGAGGCCCCTAAAGGTAAAGCAACTCCAGAAAAAGCCCCAAAGAGAGACATAAACTGGTCTCCATGTCACAAGGCTTTCTTTGAAGATTACATAAAAAATCTTAAAAGAGAGTTAGAAGAAACATGGGGAAACGAAATGAGATCACTGCAAAATAAAATAGAAAAAATGGAAAAAGAATGCAATGAACAAAAAAATGTAATTGGTCAATTGCAAAAGGAACTAAAAACAGTAACTGAAGAAAATAAGACATTAAAAATTAGAATCGAACAATTGGAAATGAATGAGTCATCAAGACTTCAAGAATCAGTTGAACAAAAACAAAAAAATGAAAAGATAGAGAAAAACATGAAATATCTCCTAGGAAAAACAACTGACCTGGAAAATAGATCTAGGAGAGACAATCTAAGGATTATAGGGCTTCCTGAAAGCCATGATGAAAAAAAGAACCTGGACACTATATTCCAGGAAATCATAAAAGAAAACTGCCCTGATATTTTACACCCAGAAGGCAAAATACTCCTTGAAACAATCCACCGATCACCTCCTGAAAGAAACCCAAAAATTAAGTCCCCCAGAAATATCATGGCTAAATTCCAGAACTATCATACCAAGGAAAAGATATTACGAGAAGCCAGAAAGAAACAATTTAAATATCGGGGAGCCACAATTAGGATCACACAGGACTTAGCAGCTTCTACTTTGAAGGATCGAAGGGCCTGGAATCAGATATTCCGAAGGGCAAAGGAACTTGGATTACAGCCAAGAATAAGTTACCCAGCTAGAATGAGCATTATCTTCCAGGGAAGAAGATGGTCATTCAATGATATAGGAGAATTTCATCTATTTCTACTGAAAAGACCAGAAGTGAACAAAAAATTTGATCTACAAACACAGAACACAAGAGAAACATAAAAAGGTAACAAGAAAAAAAAAAAACTCTTGAGAACTATATTTATGTTATAGATACTTATAGAGTGAGGGTTGATTTTATGAATCTATTATTACATTATGATTATGATATGATTACTGCGATTTTATGATTATTATGATATGATTACTGTGATTTTATGATTATTATGTTATGTTTATTGTGATTTTATGATTATTATGATATGATAAACTGAAAAAGAAATTAGAGATAGAAAAGGGATAACACTGGAAGAAGAGGAAAAGGAGGTAAAATAAGGGAAATTACATCACATGTAGAGGCAAAGAAAACCTATAATGATTGAGGGGAGAAAAGGGAGGGGAATGAGAATTGGGTTAATCTCCATCTCATCAGATTTGGCTCAGAGGGAATAATAGACTTACTTATAAGGAAACAGAAGGGAAAGGGGGGGGGGAAGGGGTGGGTGGGGCTCTAAAGGGGAAGGATTGTTTGAGGGAAGTGGTTTTCAAAAGCAAAATAGTAGGGAGGAGGGAAAGGGGATAAGAAAGAGAAAAGCATAAGCTAGGGTAAATAAGATGGCAGGAAATACAGAATTAGTTATTTTAACTGTGAATGTGAATGGAATGAACTCTCCCTTAAAGCAGAAGCAGATAGCAGACTGGATTAAAAACCAGAATTCAGCAATATGTTGTATACAAGAAACACATGTAAAACATAGAGATACTTACAGGGTGAAGGTAAAAGGCTGGAGCAGAATCTATTATGCTTCAGGTGAACAAAAAAAAGCAGGGGTCGCAATCCTGATCTCAGACCAAGTAAAAGCAAAGATAGACTTCATTAAAAGAGACAAAGAAGGAAATTATATCTTCCTAAAGGGTACCGTAGATAATGAAGCAATATCAATACTAAACATATATGCACCAAGTGGTATAGCATGGAAATTCCTAGAGGAAAAGTTCAGAGAGATGCAAGAAGAAATAGACAGCAAAACTATAATAGTGGGGGATCTCAACCTCCCTCTCTCAGAACTTGATAAATCAAACCACAAAATAAATAAGAAAGAAATTAAGGAGGTAAACAAAATGTTAGAAAAGTTAGGTATGATAGATCTATGGAGGAAATTAAATGGAGACAGAAAGGAGTTTACTTTTTTCTCAGCAGTCCATGGAACTTATACAAAAATTGACCATCTGTTAGGACACAAAAACCTCAAAATCAAATGCAGGAAGGCAGAAATAATAAATGTATTTTTTTCAGATCATGACGGAATAAAAATCACATGCAATATAAGGCCAGGAGAAAATAGACCAAAAACCAATTGGAAACTAAATAATTTTATCCTAAAGAATGAGTGGGTGAAACAACAAATTACAGACACAATTACTAATTTCATCCAAGAGAATGACAATAATGAGACAACATACCAAAATTTGTGGGATACAGCCAAAGTGGTAATAAGGGGAAATTTTATATCTCTAGACGCTTATTTGCATAAAATAGAGAAAGAGAAAATAATGAATTGGGCTTGCAACTAAAAAAGCTAGAGAAAGAACAAATTAAAAACCCCCAATCAAATACCAAACTTGAAATCCTAAAAATAAAAGGAGAGATTAATAAAATTGAAAGTAAAAAAACTATTGAATTAATAAATAAAACTAAAAGTTGGTTTTATGAAAAAACCAACAAAAT
>JAJPUD010000874.1:331897-351974 GCA_023553655.1 Myrmecobius fasciatus
AAAAATGACCATGTCTCAGGACATAAAAACCTCAAAATCAAATGTAGAAAGGCAGAAATACTGAGTTTTTCAGATCATGATGCAATAAAAATTAAATGTAATAAAGGGCCAAGGAAAAATAGACCAAAAATTAATTGGACACTAAACAATCTAATCCTAAAGAATAAGAGGGTGAAGCAACAAATCATGGATACAATCAATAATTTCATTCAAAAGAATGACAGTAATAAGACAACATACCAAAATTTTTGAAATATAACAAAAGCAGTTCTTATGGGGAATTTTATAACTCTAGATGCTTACTTTAATAAAATAGAGAGAACAAGTTCAATGAATTAGGAATGCAATTTAAAAGGTAGAAAAAGAACAAATTAAAAACCCCCAATTAAATAGCAAATTTTAAATTCTGAAAATAAAAGGGGAGAGTAGTAAAAAAGAAAAAAAAACTATTGAACTAATTAAAACAGAATTGGTTTTATGAAAAAAACCAACAAAATAGATAAACCTTTAGGTAATTTAATTAGAAAAAGAAAAGAAGACAATCAGATCACCAGTATCAAAAATGAAAAGGGTGAACTGTCTACCAATGAAAAGGAAGTTAGAGCAATAATTAGGAGATATTTTGCCCAACTGCTATGCCAATAAATCTGATAAACTAAGAGAAATGGATAAATACTTGTAAAAATCCAAAATACCCAGATTAACAAAGGCAGAAGTAAATTACTTAAATGGTCTCATTTTAGAAAAAGAAATCTACTCCTTAAGAAAAAATCTCCAGGGCCAGATGGATTTATAATTGAATTCTATCAAACATTTAAATTTCAACATTATGCAAATTATTTGGGAAAATAGGGAAAGAAAGAGTTCTACCAAGTTCCTTTTATGACACAGATACGATGCTGGGTCAAAACAGAAAAAGAAAATTATAGACAGAGAAAGAGAGAGACAGATAGAGAGAGAGAGACAGAGAGACAGAGAAAGAGACAGAGACAGACGGAGACACAGAGACAGAGAGACAGAGACAGACAGAGACAGACAGAGAGACAGAGAGAGTCAGAGAGACAGAGACAGACAGAGACAGACAGAGAGAGAGAGAGAGAGGTAGATAAGTGTAAAAAATAGAGATATATTGTTGCTTAGATTTTTTTTAAAGATTTTTTTTAAAACATTAAAATGGTGAGAAGTTCAGAGCTTGGAGGCATGGGGGGAATCACACACACACACACACACACACACACACACACATATATATATATATATATATATATAAATGAAACCTTTATTTTACAAATGCAGAAGCCAAGGGTCCCAGGGGTTAAGTTACTTACTTAATGTCCTGTGTGGGGTCAGTGCCAGAGCCAGGCCTGCTGACTGACACCTGCTGATCCTGCTTTGCCATGCTACCTTATAATCAAATGCTCACCAAGCGGTCAGTCCCAGTCCCAGGATTGCAGTTCATCGGCAGAATGTCCAGGGGCTCAGCTGGGAAAGGATGAAGGGGGGAGATTCACACAAGCCTCCCCAGCTACATTGACTGGCAAAGTTGTAGGAAGGTAGATAGGAAAATCGATAGATGGACCAATGCATACATAGATAAATAGGGGGGATAGTTTCACGTGGCTGTGCTCTCTGGGGAAGACACAGAGATGGTGGGAGAAGAAATGCAGGCAGCTTTTAGCTGTAGCCCCAGCTAACTAGAGGGGGTCAGGTGAGGTGAGGATGTGGTTTGGAGAATCTTTTCAAATGATTCTTGGAGGCCAGCTGTGAGTTACCTACTATTTCCTGGCATTTAGTACAACTAACCTGACCATCCAGTCCTGGGTCAAGTTCCCTCAAGGTTGTAACTCAGCTGCTTGGGCTCCCAGGGAATATCTGTCCTGCCAATGGGGACATTGGAGTTTGATGGGCCATAGCATTATAGGTTGTGAGCTGGAATGGATCTCAGGGGGCAGTTATAAAGGATTCTTCATTTACATTTGGCAGAAGGGCAGTCCAGGGGGAGAGAAGGCACCTGTCCAAGATCCACAAGGAGAGTCAGAGGGGCACTTTCCCTGGTTCCACTACTGCTCCCCAGCGGAGTCAGACAAGTCATACCTGTATTTAAATGATCCTATCCAAATGCTATCCTAACCCTAGCTGAGTGCCTTAATGGGTCCTTTTTTATCTTTGCATACCCAGGACGTGGGAAATAGCAGATGCTTAATAAATACTTGCCCTTTGTCAAAATCTCCCTATCCATCAAAGTCCAGCTCAGATGTCACTTCCCCAAGGCCTTCTCTATTCTCCTCATCAGAACTGATTCCTCAATATATTTAGAAGAATTGCACATTGGATTACTTGGCTGTGTAGGGGAGGGGAATGGGGGGAAGGGAGGCAGAAAAATTAGGAACAAAAGGATTTGCAAAGATGAACGTTGAAAACTATTTTTGCATGTATTTTGAAAAATAAAAAGCTATTATTATATGAAAAAAAGAACATTGATTCCTTTTATTTCTGAATCCCCAATGGTCCTTTTTGACTCCCCTAGCAGTGATCATCCACTAGCTCTGCATTGTGGCTATTTGTGAGTGTCCCATGTTCCCTATGAATCTGGGACCTCTATCAAAAAGGGACTGAACCTTATTTGTCTCTTCAAGGGAACCACATATCATGGGGTGACAATCTCACAGGCTTAAAAGAACGACATGAAGAAAGAACATCTGAATATATCATTGAGTCGTTCTCTGGAATAGCAGAAACTGGAGTCTCAAGGCCAGTTTTGAGCCCTGCCTTGTAGGACAGACAGAGACAAATTTGAGCACAGATAGGTTGGTGAAAGCTTTGGAAATCAGGCCCTAAAAGCCAAGGGAAGACAAACTCCTACTTTTCACCTGCAAGGCGTTTCTACTGCAAGGCAGGCCAACAGAAGGATTCATCCCTTAGTTTATAATTTGTTGACCCTTACCCAGGAGGATCAGTTGAAATAGAGCATGGAGCTTGGAGAAAGAAGGCTTATTTGCTGAAAAAGACCCTGGTCTGCTCTCTTTTTTTTAAAGCTTTTTATTTTTCAAAACATATGCATGGACAATTCTCCAACATTAGCCCTTGCAAAACCCTTTGTTCCAATTTTCTCCCCTTCCCCCATGTCCTCCCCTAGATGGCAAATAGTCTGATATATGTTAAACATGGTAGAAATATATGTAAAATCCAATATATGCATACATACTGATCTGCTCTCTTTAAGGATTTCAAGAGCTGACTTGATGTTCTAATGGCCCTAAAGGCAGGTGGTAGGGATAGGGCATTGGTTCCATTTGAATAGATAAAAGGAAAAACTGATTAGACTATTCCAAAGTGCAATAAGCTCCTCTGGGAAGCAGTGATTTCCTGTTACTCTTGGAAATCTTCAGGCATGTCTGGTTGATCAGTTGTGAGGGATATTATGGGAGTCAATTCCTGTTTAAATGAGATCACATAGGTAAGGCACTTGGCAAAATGTAAAGCACTACATAAATATTATTATTATTATTATTATTATTATTATTATTAATGTTGCCCTCTGAGGCTACTTCTGACTGTGAAATTCTATGACTCTACAACTTAACCCATCAGCAGACAGAAAGAGACTCAGCCATTAGGACACTTGCAAAGTAGAAGGTCTGGCTAAAAGGAACATGACCAGTGCCCAATTGCTGGAACTAGGGATGAGGTGATGAAGGTGGCAACGATAGGATCAGTTTATGTTAAGTTATTGCCTCTTTATATAACCTCTTAATTAGGAGCCAAAAAGTGTGAGCCTGTGGGAAGTTAAGTAAGTTTAGGTAAAAAAAAAATTGAAAAATACAGGAGAAGGGAGTCAACTGAGTCCTTTCTTACAGGAAAATCAAAATTAAATGTGGCTTGTAGTACCATATATGACTTCTGAGGAAAAAGAAAGATGGAAGGTCATTCAAATAGGCAGGAAAGAGAGAGCCAGTGGAGGGTGTGGGAGTCCTAAACTGGAAAAAAACCTAAAAAGCCAAAAAAAAACCCCTTTGAGATGATTTACCACATGAGTTCTTAACCATGGATAAATTTCAGAGGGTCCATGAATTTGGTTAGGTTAAAAAAAATCCATCTATTTTTTTTTCACTAAGCTCTAACCAAAACTTAACATTTTTTCCAATTATGATTTTTAAAAAATTATTCCTAGAAGGGATCCCATAGACTTCACCTAATTGCCTAAGAGGTTCATGCAAGGGTTTTTTGGAGTTAGAACTAGCTCTCAATTGTTAAATTTTCAGTGTGAGAATTTACACATCCAGAAATTGGCAAGTGCTACAGATCAGGGCTTGATTTATTGCTTTGTTGATTGTCTAGACCTAAGAAAACTTAAAGAAAATTATAAAAAGGCAAATTTGGACATGGCATTGCAGGGAACAACTTCAGAATTTCTGGTCATTTCATCCCCAGACTCCGAGCTTAGATTCAGGATCAGGAGCAGTAAGTTCAAATCTCAGGGTTGTCACTGACAGTCTCCATGATTCTGAATAATTTCTATATCTTCCCTGAAAGCTGCCTTTCTATAAAAAGAAAGGGTTGTGCTAAATTAAGGATTCCTGGAGTGTGCTGGGAAATGTTTTACAATCGACTCTCTCTGGGAAAAATTTTCATTAATTTATTCTTTTATACTAAGACTAGATATAATAAATAAATATAATAATAAAAATATATTAAATCTTTTAATACTAAAGATATAAATGCTAAGGCAGGAAGTAGAAATTGGACATTTTAGAGTGGATTTGGATTAAATTCACATGCATTAAGGGCCACTTAAATGCTAGATCCTATAAGTGATTGATAAAAAGTTTATTGGATGTTTAACCTATATTGGGATTACTTGTTGTCTAGGGAAGATGGGTAGGGGAGAGGGAGGGAGAAAAATTTGGAATACAAGGTTTTGCAAGGGTAAAAATTATCTTTGCATGTATTTTGAAAAGAAAAAGCTATTATTAAAATTTTTTAAAGGAAAAAAATTAAACACACCCCAAAATAGTTTGTTGGGTTTCCCCGTTCTGTTTAATTACAGTCATAAACCCAAAGAGCAGGTACAATTTCCTGGGGGTGACAGTTGGCACTGGCAATGACCTACTTTGCTTATAGGTAGAAGTTTTGAGGAGGGACAAGGGAGTGCCAGAGGGTTGGGATATTCACTTTGAGTTCTGACATTGCATAATTTGGGTGGAGGCTGTGATATCTCAGGAGCAGAAGGCTAGAGATGGAAGGGACTTCAGATAAGCACCTAGTCCAGCTTCTCAATTTTGCAAAATAGGAAATAGAAGTCCAGAGTGCAAGACTCATGGGTGACAGCTCAAATTTGTCCCCTTCTCCAGAGGGAATCTCTCCATGTTCTTGCTCTAGGTTGAGCTTAGCTAGGACTAAGTCCCTTGATCTCCTATACCTCCAGGTGCTTAATGCTTGCCAGACTTTTGACTCCTCCCATGCCCCAGGAAGAGGACCAAAAAGGGCCTTTACCCAAAGCTCTTCCTTTCCAAGCCCCATTGCCCTCATGGGGAATTTTGCCTCTCTGCCTGTCCAACCAAAGAGAGCCTTTCTTCTGGCTTGCCTTCTTTTGTGTCACCTTCAAGCTATTCTTGTATTACCCTTATTTATACGGACAGAGGAGCCAATTTCTGGAGTTCCTCAGAGCTGGGGAAGCCTTGGGCCCATTTTCTTCTGGGACTGGCTTGTCCCCAGGGTTCTTGCATTCTTGGCCTAAATGAAGAAACTGAATCTAGGGACTTTTAATCTTTAAGCATCAAGAATCTCCCGAGTGAACAGACAAGCTAGGGAAACTTGCTGAGCAGATGTTTTTCCCCACCGATCCAGCTGTTTGTTTTAAATTTACAAGTTTAAAAATTGGATCAAATCCCTCTTCCATTTCCCCCTCGTCTCTCCTCCTCTTTATGTTTCTCTCCTTGCTTCTTATTCTGCCTCTCTTCTCTTTCTTTTCTTTCTTCCTCTTGTGAGAGCTTAAAAAAAATCCATATCCACTTCTGTGTACTTTCTTCTATTTTTTCTTTAGGTCCTTCCTTTCTCTTATTCTTTTTTTTTTGTGTATTTTTCTCCTCTCTGTCTCTCTTTCCTCTAGCTCCCATTCTCACTTTCATCTGTCTTTTTATTCATTCAGGATGGAAGACCACCAGGCTTTATCATCTGTCTTGTTACTATGTCCTAAGGACCATTGTGTTCCATTTGCTTCAGACCCCCACATGCTGCTAGCTGACTTGCCTATGTGCTACAAAGATCCCTGGGTTTAGGATAAGCCTTACATTTAAATCTTCACATATTCTCCATCTCCCCCAGTTATGTGAATGGGAACTGTCTCACTTTTTCCCCCCAGAAAACACATTGGTTGATATGTACTAAGCACATAACAAATGCTTTTTCATGAATTAACTTTTCTATACATTATGTATATATGAGAGAGACTGAGATTTGATGTAACATATAGAATTAAATCATTTAATCTAGAGAAATAAATGCTAAGGTACAAAGTAGAAATTGAAGTGGATTTGGATTTGGAGTTATTTTTATCATCTTTTTAAAAATTGACTTACCACAATGCTTAACCCTAACCACTAGATTTCAAATCTAAAGAACTGTATCTGCCAAACTGGAAATTTTCTATGAAGAAAATATTTTCTAAAAATAAGTAATTAACTAACCAATCAGACAATTAGTCTATACTCTTTCATTTAACTATTCATTTTAATACATTCATGCCTGCAGATACACATTAAATCATAAATTTGTCCACCCATCAATTTCTCCATACCCAGTGTCTAATCCAGTGCCCTTCAAAGAGTAAGTGCTTATTAAATGCTTACTGACTGATTGGTAATCATCCAGAATATAATTGTCAGTCAAGCTATACATTCATTTATATGGTTGTATATATTCATGCATTGAATAAATTCATCTCTTCAGTAATTCACCAATTTATCCATTGTTCATATCCTCATTGTACATTCAAATGACATCTCTGCTAATTTGCCACCTGTGTGACTTTGGACAAAGCCCTTCCTCTTTAGGTATTTGAACTACATGACATCTAAAGTTATTTTAAGCTATAATAAGTTAAATTATATCTATTCAACTGTCACTTCCTTTCTAACCAATAGTTCTAACCTAATATCATTGGTCTCCCCATTTCAAGTCTCTCTCTTTTCTAATCAATTATTCAAACAACTACCAAATTGATATTGTTTTTGCCATCTTACTCCCCCATTCAAGAAGCTTCAAAAAAAGCTTTGTCTCTAGGATAAAAATGCCTCTATTTATCATTTATAATTAATCCTTAATGGTCTGGCTTCAACCACCTTTTTAGATTGATTGTACATTGCTTTATGCTGTAGCCAGAACAGTCTGCTTAACTTTCCCTGAACATTTCATCCAGAGGAACAAAGCTTCTGTATGTTTGTAGAGGCCGTCCCCCTCAATTTGAAATCCTTAGACCCAGTGAGGTTTGGCTCAATTGTCACCTCCTACTCAACATCTTATGACTGAGTCTGCTCCCCTCATCATTCTCCTCAATTCAAGGCAGCTAGATAGCCCAGTGATGGACGTTGGTCATGGAATCAGGAAGATATGGATTCAAATCTAGCCTCAGATACTTTGTAGCTATGTGACTCCTTCATAAGACATTTAATCTCTGCCTGTCTCACCTGTAAAATAGGAATAATTATAATAGGATTGTTGTGAAGATCAAAAGAATTTTTAAAAACATATAGTAGGTGCTAAATAAATGCTTGATTCCTTCTTTCTTTCCACTGTTAGTGCTTTCCCTCACTCAGACAAATTACTTGGTATCTATCTTATATTGACTAAGGGTGAAATTTATCATTTCTCCCCTTCCTCTCTCTCCCCCTATGACCATTCAAATGTAAGCTCGTGGAGAGTTTTGTTTTTGTCTTTGTATCTTAAGAAGGCATGGCTTGTAATAGGGGCTTAATAAGCTCATACATTAACAGGATTGTGGTATAAAGAATAGAAAGGAATGGTAGAGACCATTCAGGGTGACCACCTAATTTTAGAGCCAAAGAATCAGACCCAATAAAAGTAGGAGACTTCCAAGATTACACAAATATTATGAAACAGAATAGGCATGTTAACCCAGAAGGGGAAAATGAATTAATGATCTGGCATATGAATGAAATGACTTTTTCCAAGTCACTTAATTGGTAAGTGACAGGTCTTCTTTTGGGGGGCAATTGGGCTTAAGTGACATGTCCAGGGTCACACAGCTAAGAAAATATTAAGTGTCTGAGGCTGGATTTGAACTCAGATCCTCTTGACTTCAGAGTCAGTGCTCTAGCCACTGTGCTACCTAGCTTCCTCTAACCCAGGTCTTCTCACTCCAAAACCAGTAGTCTTCTACTTTGCCTGGATATTTTTGTTCCTTATATTGGGTCCACATGCTAGATGCATGTGCTTCCCCTTATTACCCTTCCCCTCCAATCCTTCTTCTCCCTCTTCTACTGCATTGGGGACAACATGGGATGACCCAAGAGGTTAGGATAAAGGTGTATTCTTATTAATAATAATAAATGCCATTTCTCTAGCCCTTTCAATGTAGAACTCACTTTCCTCCCAACAGTCTTGTAAGATAGATAAAACAAATATGAGTGTTGTCATTTTGCAAACAAGGAAACTGAATCTGAGAGAAGAATGTACTTCCCTAGCATCTCTTGCCTGGTAAGTTCTAGAGACAAGAAATGGAATAGAATTCTCTTGACTTAAAGGACAATGCTTTTTGTTTTAAACCAAATCACCCTGATTCCCCTTTTCCCAGGGAAGTGAAAGGGCTATCCCAAGGAGTTAATGGTAGGTCTCCTGATTCCTAAGACTACATTCTTTCTACTGAATATAATAAGATTCATAGGATCATAGTCTTGGAAGGTTCCTTATAAGTCCAACTCCTCATCTTACAAATAAAGAAACTGAGATCCAGAGAAAGGAAATTACTTCCCCAGGTTTTTAAAGACAAGATCCTGTTTCACCCTCAGATAAAAATCTCCTTAAAGATTGGGGAGAGGACTCTGTGTTTCCCCATCAGATCAGGGTCTCTCTGGAGATAGGGACTGTTTCTTTTTTCAGACCAAATTAGGGTAAAGACTTTTTTTTCAGCAGATGAGGGACTTCTGCAGAATGGAGTTTTTCTTCTTTAGAAAGTGGGATTGAATTAACCTGGAGGACTTCCTGGAGGAGGGCTGGGGATAGTCCCATAGCCTGGCAGGAGAGGAGGGGAGGAAACAGGTAAGCAGAAGGAGCAAATTTGGGTGCAGCAGCTCATCCAAGGGTCGGCCCTCCTCTTCAAGATCCAGAAGCTGGGCCCAGACAAAGAACATCTGATCCCAATTTTCATTGGGAAAATATTTTGCTGCGTCAGCTTCCCTCTAGCCTTGCTGTGGCCCATAGGGACTGGAGAATGCTTTTGGCAGGCTGCTTTCATCTCCTGGCCCTTAAAGTGAGACTGAGCGGGAGGGGGAGGCAGCCAGGAACAGCAGGTCAAAGGCTACCCTGGAAGAATCTGCCTGGAGTTGCAAGTGAACCAGGAGTTCCAGTGTGTCCCCAGTTACTTTCTATATTGGGGTACAGTCTAGCCCCAAGCGGGGGGAACACAGAAGGGTGACGTGAGGTTAAGAAATCTTAGTGTCTTTTGGAGCTGGAAGGGAAACCATTAGGAAGTTTTCCTCAACTGATCATCCAACCTTCACTCAAAGACTTTGAATGATGGAGAATTCACAAGCTCCAGAGACAGCTCATTCTACTTGGGAACAGCTCTTATTGGTCAGGATGTTTTTTCTTTATGTTCAGTTGAACTATAGCTTCCTTCAAGCTCCATCTATTGTTCCTAGGGCAAGAGAAACCATTTTAATTATTCTTCCACCCATGAGTCCCTCAGAAGCAGCTATTGTTCTAAGACTTCTATTTGCCTGAACTTTCCCCATTCCTTCAATGCTTCTAGTCCATTCCTCCATTCTGTTTGACCCTCATGGGATCATAAATCTAGAAAGGACCTTAGAGGCCATCTAGTACACCTCCCTTATTTTACAGATGAGGAAACTTAAGTCCATAGAGATTAGGTTATTTTTTTCAAGGTCTCTCAGGCAGAAAGTAGAAGAGCTGGAATTTGAACCAAGGTCTCTGATAGCTCTTTTTGCTACATCATGTATCCTTCCTAGAAGGTGGTACTGGAAACCCTTGATGCTGTCTGACTAGGGCAGAGAACAGTGGAACCATAGGAATACTTCTCAGAGTTGTTTCAAATCCCATCATGCCAGTGTGGTCAGAGCACTCTAATTAGGATTACTAGGAAATCTCCCACTTGCTAGCTAGATGACTTCAGGTAAGTCATAATCCATGTCCATATCTCATCAGTTTTCTTTTCTGCAAAGTGAGAGTATCAATATTTGTACTCCCTACATCAAAAGAAACATGAACTATGATTAATGCTTGCCATATTGCCTTCTCTTGCTTATTCCTTCATCAATAAACACTTATTAAGTGCCTACTATGTGTAGGACACTGGGCTAAAAATAGAAAAAGAGCCAAAAGAAAACACCTACCCTCAAAGTGCTTACAGTCAATGGGAGAGATAACATGTAGACAAATATATACAAAACAAGTACGGGCTAAATAGAAAATAATTTTTTTTATTAAAGCTTTTTATTTGTGTAACATATGTATGGGTAGTTCCCCAGCATTGATCTTTACAAAGCTCTCCATTACAACTTTTACCCCCAGTCCTCTCCCCTCCCCTAGATGGCAGGAAGTCCACTACATGTTAATAATATAATAATAGTTGACAAGTTGTACAAGCAAAAATCCTATCTACAATAAGAAAAAGAAAACCAGAGAAAGGCAACACAATGCAAGCAAACATCAATAGAGATCGTGAAAATGTTATGTTGTGGTCCATATTTCATATCCCTCTCTCTGGGTGTATATGGTTTTCTTCAGTGAACAATTGGAACTGGTTTGAGACAATTCTTTGTTGCAGAGAGCCATGTCCATCAGAATTGATCATCGTGTAATATTGTTGTTGCCGTGTATAATGATCTCCTGGTTCTGCTCAGCATCAGTTCATGCAAGTCTCTCCAGGCCTCTCTGAAATCGTCCTGCTGGTCGTTTCTTACAGAGCAATAATATTCCATAACATTCATATACCATAATTTATTCAGCCACTCTCCAATTGATGGGCATCCCTTCAGTTTCCAGTTTCTAGCCGCTACAAAAAGGGCTGCCACAAACATTCTTGCACATGTGGGTCCCTTTCCCTCCTCTAAGATCTCTTTGGATTATAGGCCCAGTAGAAATACTGCTGGGTCAAAGGGTATGCACAGTTTGATGACTTTTTGAGCGTAGCTCCAAATTGCTCTCCAGAATGGTTGGATCCGTTCACAGTTCCACCAACAATGTATTAGTGTCCCAGTTTTCCCACATCCCCTCCAACATTCATCGTTATCTTTTCCTGTCATTTTAGCCAATCTGACAGGTGTGTAGTGGTACCTCAGAGTGGTCTTAATTTGCAATTCTCTGATCAATAGTGATTTGGAGCAACTTTTCATATGACTAGAGATGGTTTTAATTTCATCATCTGAAAATTGTCTGTTCATATCCCTTGACCACTTATCTATTGAAGAGTGACTTGAATTCTTATATATATGAGACAATTCTCTATATATTTTATAAATGAGGCCTTTAACAGAACCATTAAATGTAAAGATGATTTCCCAATTTGATGCTTCCTTCCTATCTTGTCTAAATTAATTTTATTTGTACAGAAACTTTTTAACTTAATGTAATCAAAATTATCCCTCTGGTGTTCAATTAGGAGTTCCAGATCTTCTTTGGACATAAATTTATTCCACCTCCACAGGTCTGAGAGGTAAACTATATTATGTTCCTCTAACTTGCTTACAAAATCACTCTTTATATCTAGATCTTGAACCCATTTAGACCTTATCTTGGTATGTGGTGTTAGATGTGGGTCAAGCCCTAATTTCTTCCACACTAGTTTCCAATTTTCCCAGCAGTTTTTGCCGAATAGTGAGTATTTATCCCAAAAGCTGGGGTCTTTGGGTTTATCGAATACTAGCTTGTTAAGGTTATTGCCTAGATTGTCCTGATATCCTATCCTGTGCCACTGATTGACTGCTCTATTTCTTAGCCAGTACCAAATGGTTTTGATGACTGCTGCTTTATAATATAGTTTTAGATCTGGTACAGCAAGGCCACCTTCATCTGCCTTTTTTTTCATTAATCCCCTTGAGATCCTTGACCTTTTGTTCTTCCAAATGAACTTTGCTACTATTTTTTCTAGATCTATAAAATAATTTCTTGGGAGTTTGATTGGTATGGCACTAAATAAGTAGATTAGTTTGGGTAGTATTGTCATTTTTATTATGTTCGCTCTGCCTACCCATGAGCACTTAATGTTTTTCCAATTGATTAGGTCTGATTTTATTTGTGTGGAAAGTGTTTTATAGTTTAGTTCATATAGTTTCTGACTTTTCCTTGGCAGATAGATTCCCAAATATTTTATCCTATCATCTGTTATTTGGAATGGAATTTCTTTTTGTATCTCTTGCTGCTGAACTTTGTTGGTAATATATAAAAATGCTGATGATTTTTGTGGATTAATTTTGAATCCTGCAACTTTGCTAAAGTTGTGAATTGTTTCTAGTAGTTTTTTAGTTGAGTCTCTAGGGTTCTCTAAGTATACCATCATGTCATCTGCAAAGAGTGATAATTTGGTTTCTTCATTACCTACTCTGATTCCTTTTATCTCTTTTTCTTCTCTTATTGCTAAAGCTAACATTTCTAATACAATATTAAATAGTAATGGTGACAGTGGGCAGCCTTGTTTCACTCCTGATCTTATTGGGAATGGTTTTAGTTTGTCTCCATTACATACGATGCTCTCTGATGGTTTTAAATAGATGCTACTGATCATTTTAAGGAAAATCCCATTTATTCCTATACTCTCTAGTGTTTTTAATAAGAAAGGGTGTTGGATTTTATCAAATGCTTTTTCTGCATCTTAAATAGGAAATAATTAATGGAAGGAAGGCATTGGAATTAAGAGGAGTTAAGAAAGGCTTCCTAGAGAATGTAAGATTTTATTTGCCTGGCTTTCTCTTCTCAATTCAGCTCTGTGTTTTCCCCAAGGATTTTTTCCTCCTTCCCCCTCTCCCATTTTATTCACCCCAGGTCCTTGCTAACTTTTCTCAGGAATTCTATTTCAGGAACAGAATTCCCATTTATAAATAATTGATCTCTATAACATAGTATTAGCCAAAATCATGCTTCTCTGGTGTTAATTAAGTGAAATTGGGATATTAGGAATACTATACCACCTTCTTCCTTCTGGAAACTCTATTAATATAATCTAAGATAAGCTATTTTGGTAACCAAGTTATACTGTTGACATTTAAATCCATTAAGCATTCCATCTTTTTTTTCCACATAAACTGTTGCTGGGTGAGATCTCTCTCCTCCTGTTGTGTGTATGGTTGATTTTTTAAAAATCCAAGCAAAGTCTTTATATTTATCTCTGATTTTATCTTCTTATGTCTGGACTATTGTTCCAATCTGCCAATGACTTTCCAGAATTTATCATTCTTCCAATATGTTCTCTCTTTTCTAACCTTAGGTCATCAGTAATTCCCATCTATCATTTATGATTTTATTAATCCATATTTTCTAGCCTTGGGTCATCAGTAGTTCCTAAGGTTATCATTTATGATTATATTCCTTCATATTTTTAGCCTTAGGTCATCAGCAGTTCCTAAGTCTATCATTTATTATTTTATTCATCTATCCTATCTACATAGAGAGTGTTGAATAAGAAGTTCCTAAGTACATCATTTATGTTTTTATTCATCTATACTATCCATGTAAAAAGTGTTGCATAGGAATTTTCTGGTTTTCAAGTTCTTCATGTACAAAAGAAGGGATTTTTTTCCTCTTCCTCAATCTTCTCTTTCTTTAACCATCCAATCCTCCTTTTTTTCCTCCTCCAATCCTTATCTCTTCCCATCTAGGGAAGAGTTTCCAGTGAATGTAGAAAGTAATGTAGATATTGTGTTTCCTTTATCTGATATATCGTTTGAGTAGATAAGATTTTTCTTGCACAACAATGATAAGTTTGGAAATATGTATACATATATTCGATTTGCCAATATTTTAACATAATTAACATGTAGTGGATATCCTGCCATCTAGGGGAGGGGTGGGGAGTTGGGGGGAAAAATTTGTAACGGAAAGCTATGTAAGGGTTATTGTTGAAGAATTACCCACACATATGTTATGCAAATAAAATTAAAAAAAAAAAAGAAAGTAATGTAGAAAGAGGCCAGGACTAGGAATCAGGAGATCAAAGTTTAGTTCTGACTCTACTTGGAGAAAGTACTTTCCCTCCCTGGGTCTACTCCCTCTTAGTAATTAATGCCTAGAAAGGACCTCAAAGACCATCTAGTTTAACTTCCTAATTTTACAGAGAAGGAAAGTCACATCACATAGTAAGCACCCAGTAAGCACCATGAATTTATAGCCTCTAAATCCAGAGTTGGCCCTCTTCACTTCTTTACACTGTTATTCTTCTTCTTCTTCTTTTTTTGCTTTTTGCTGAGGCAATTGAGGTTAAGTGACTTGCCCAGGGTCACACAGCTAGGGAATGTTAAGTGTCTGAGACCAGATTTGAACTCAGGTCCTCCTGACTTCAGGGCTGGTGCTCTATCCACTGCACCACCTAGCTGCCCCTTTACACTGTTATAAGACTCAAATAAGTAGGTAAATAGGGCACTGGGCCTGGAGTCAAAAAGATTCAAATCCAGCCTCAGACACGTACTAGCTGAGTGGTCCTGGGCAAGATATTTAACCTCGTTTGCCTCAGTTTCCCAGTATCTTTGCCAAGAAAACACCAAGTAGGATCATGGAAAGTTGGACATGATTGAAATGATTGAACAACAAGATGTTCATGAAGTTATTTGGATAATTGTCTTTATAATTATTACCATCTACTTGTATGTTCATATGGGAATATCTGTTCTCTGGTATATCTGTGTATATTTGTATACACAGTACCTGTGTATTTATCTGTACCTGTATCGTTCTTGTGCTCATGCCCATACAAATTGGGACATCTAGGTTTTTTTGGCCACTTGTGGTTAATTTCATGTATCTCTGTATTTTTATATATAGGAGTATATGAGCCCATCAATGTCTGTGTATTAGATGTATATATATATGCATTTATGTATTCTGGTATGCTTGTGTATATTTGTATGGCCATACCTATTTATCTGTTTAATTTCTGTACTATGTGTTTATTTCTTTGTAGTATTTGCATTTTTATACATTTGTGTGACTTGTTTGTTGGGTATTTGGCAGCAGTTCAGTGTGCATTTGTGGGTCTGAGTGCGTGTTTTCATGTTTGTGTGTCCAGATAGAAGTTCCCTATATATATCTATGTCTTAATGTGAATTTGTAGCAACTTGCCTGAAAGTGTTTGTGTGGGTTTCCACAGGGAAGACCCATTTCTAACTAGCAAAAATAACTAGTTAATAACCTAGTAGGTGGAGCCTCAGTACATCCTGTCTAGGGAAAGCTGAGTTTTGACTCCCCAGGACTCTTTGGTTCCAACCCCAGGTACAAGCAGCCAATCCCATGATTTATATCTCCTTGGAGAAGGTCTCATCCCAACCAGCAGAAGGGAGGCGGCCGGATGGTCCAGTTTGGAGGACAAGGCCCACAAGATGGGGCTCCTGGCCTGGGGCCTGATGAGGACTGGGTTTCTTCTGAGCCTTCAACCACCAGGAGGAACCTTGATGGGTCCACTGGGAAGGGGAGGGCAGGGAAGGGACTACCTCAGGGCCAGCACAGTGGCTCAACAGTAGCTCAACAACTTGGTAAGGGCAGGAAGTTCAGTTAGGAGTCCAACGGCAGGGACCAAACCAGGGCACTGGATAAGGAGGGACCCTGAGGGAAAAGGAGGAAAAAGGAAAAGTGATGGCTTTCCTAATCAAGTAACACATGTTTCTCCTAAGGCCCCAAGTCATCTGAGGGCCCCGACTATGTCTCCTTACCTTGAGTTTGCTTTCTGGTCCCAAGAGAGGCTGTCTCAACTGATGGGGCTACTGTTCTCCTATCTATCCATCAAGCAGCCATCCCAGGGCCTCTCTGGTCTGGGTCAGCCATCCCTTTTCATCTGGGATCTGGAGATCAGGAATGACCTCAGTGCATGAGACTGAGCTCTAGTGTTTGTGGAGGCCCCCAGGCCCTGGGGAAGGGGCAGATGGTTGGAGGTGGGGAACAAATTTGTGGGGATAGGATGGTGGAGGAGGGAGAGGTCCTTTATGACCCCTCTTGGGCATACAGAATGACAGTTACAGCCCACGGAGGCCTTGTCGAGCTGCCCCACAAACGAATGTTGAGAATGAACAGGCCAGTCTCCAAGTCTGTTTTCTTTCCCTCCATCCCTCTTGCCACCCCACCTCCCATCCCTATAATCCACCTGCCCCTCCCCTCAGCCAGAACCTCCTATGGCCCCTGGATTTGATGACATATTCCTTCATGCAAGTTTTCCTCCAATACCTCATCCAGAGTACAAAGAGAAACCCAGGTTCTTGAAGGTTCTGCTAGTGAAAAGTCCTGCCAAGTTCTAGAGCAGGACCAGCAGCTACCAGCTGACTGAGTATCACCCCAAATAAATGCAGGCTCATCATCACAGAACTGTCTTCCCCAGAGTGACTGTTTTAGCCAGGGCAAGTCAGGAAGAGCCACACTCAAAAGCTGATCCCCAGGGAAGGGTCTGAAAAGACAGGAAAGATCCTTGCATTATCCCCTCATGGGATGATATAATAAGAACACAGGGTTCAAATCCCACTTTCTAGCTGTGAGTTTTCTGGCATCCATCTCTTTCCCTTTCTGACCTCAGTTTCTTTATCTTTAAAATGGAGATAGGAGGCTAAGCTCTCACCCAGCCCTAAATGCTTTACTCTTGTGAAATAAATGCTCCCAGAGGAAGGAGGGCTAGAGGGCGGGAGGCAGATGAAGAAAGGAGAAGCTGAGAGAAATCCCCTTAGGCTAAAAACGAGCAGGGAGCTTAGGGCAGTCAGTATTTTGCAGAGCCATGGCTCAGGGAGGGTGCAGGTTAAAGGCATGTTTCCCATGGTCTTTCTCCTACTTCTGGGCTCCCCACTTCTCCCCTCCTGCACTGTTCCTTTACTTCTCCTCCCCAACCTGAACAACAAAGCAGATCTGCTTGAAAGGCCCGTCAATTCTGACTGCTACAGCTGGCAGAACTCTGGAAGCACAGATGCCCCTGGTGGAGGGTCACCTGTGACCCCAGAGGCTCCAAGCCCTTCTTGAGTCAGGCTAGAAAGAGAGCAGAATGCTCCCCGAGAAGTTTTGAGATCAGGGGACAGAGCTTCCCCTTCTCATCATGAAGCCAAGGCAAGAGTTCATTATGAAGGGAAGCTGACCTGAGGCCAGGGTCCTAACCTTGTCCACAGAATGAGGGCCTGACCTTGGTCATAGACTGAGCCTTGATCTCAGTTATAGAATGAACCTTGACCCCGGCTTTAACCCCATTACAGACTGAGTCTTGATCTCAGTTACAGAATGAGTCTTGACCCCAACTTTGACCCCAGTTACAGAATGAGTCTTGATCTTAGTTATAGAATGAACTTTGACCCCAGTTACAGAATGAGTCTTGACCCCAATTATAGAATGAGCCTTGACCCCAGTTACAGGATGAGTCTTGATCTCAGTTGCAGAATGAGTCTTGACCCCGGTTACAAACTGACCCCTGACCCCAGTTTCAGACTGAGCCCTAAACCTGATCAGTGAGCCCTGACCCTGGCCGGACCATAAACTCATCTCTGACTGGCCACAGGCGGAGGCCTGAGTTACCAGGGCTCCCAGGTAACTTCCAGAGCGCTGTTAATCACAAGGGAAGCCAGAGAATGTGTGGAGAGCCCAAAGTGATTCATTCCTGTTTTTGGAGACACGTCTCAGAGGATGGGGGGGGGCAGAGCCACATCTCCGCGGATTGGAGGTGGAACTGGGGGAGAGCTAGCTTGGGAGTCAGGGAGGGAGTCTCATCACCAGCCCCATGCAACCACAAACTCCCCCCTCCAGGAAACCGCACAGTTCATGGAGGCTTTAGAAGGGAGGAAGGGGGAGAGGGCGGCAAACACTCTTCTCCAGTGACTGGAGTCTGGCTGCTAGCCCAGCCATTCCAGCAAGTTAAACCCCTGCTCTCCCTCACTCCCCCAATTTCTCTCAGCTAACCTCACCCCAGGGACTTATCAATATTTAACCGGCCCCATATTCCGCCCGACGCCATGGGACTCCCCAACTGTCCCCCAATCTTAATAAGAGGAAACTAGAAAGAGCCAGAATAAGATGGCCGAGAACACAGCCCCTCTCTCCCTGACCACAATCTTATTTCCGAGGGGACTCTAACAAACGAGAGCTCTGTGCCCGCAGGGAGAGGGGCATGAGCCTCCTGTGGAAGCATCTGACTTTCTGACAAGTGAAAAGGTCTGTCCTCTCGTGTAGTCTGTCCCCAGAGGGCAGAATGAAGAGCAATGGGTGGGGGTTCCAGGGGGCTCAATGTGGGCACAGGCTTTGGGACAAAGGGAGAAGGCGAGGGCTTCCAGCAGAGCCCTGACCACCGGTCCACTATATGGCTCAGTCTTGAATGGGCGCAATTAGCTGAAGCCCCTTCCAGCTCCAACAGCCTATGATTGCAGGCTCGAAAAAAGCAAATCTAGGAGCAACCGGGAGAAGCTAGAGCAGGAGTCCTCAGCCCCACGTCTGTGAGCTTGTTTTTAAACAATATTTAAACATTCTCTCTCTCTCTCTCCTTCCCCGCCTCTGTCACTGTCTCTGCTATCTCTTTCTTACTCTCTGTCTCTCTCCAGATCTCTCTCTCTCTCTCTCTCTCTCTCTCTCTCTCTCTCTCTGTCTCTGTCTCTCTCCCCTTTCTTTTCTCCTCTTTTCTCTCCTTTCTTCTCTCTCTCACTCTCTGTCTTTCTGTTCCTCTTTCTCTCTCTCTTTCCTCCTGTTTCTTTCTCTGTCTTTTTCTCACTGTCTCTGGCTTTGTATTTCTGTCTCTGTCTCTCTGTCTTGCTCTCTGTCTCTCACTTTCTGTCTTTCTCCTTATCTCTCTTTGTCTCTTTTTCTCTCTCTGACTCTGTCTGTCTCTCTCCCTCCCTCCCCCTTCTTTCCCCCCCACTTTCCATATAACTGGTTTCCTTTATATTCCTATGATTTTTATGTTATGCATTTTAAAATGTGATTCTGAGAAGGACTTTCCCAGGATGTCAAAGGAGTCTATGATACAAAAAGCTTAAGGATTCCTAGGTTAGGAGGATGTAGATGCAGTGGAATATGATGAAGAATTTTATCACAGTGAAAGCTGTCCAACCATGGAATGATCTATCTCAACAAAGGATAAGAACCTTATCATTCTAAATGTTCAAAAAAAGGCATCAGGCACCATCTCATAGGGATAGAATGGAGGCCCTACCTATGCTGTTCTAGACCAGAACTTCTTAATTTTTTCCATCACCACCCCAAGTATATAGGTATATAAAATAGGTAAACATGTAAAATATTTACTAATAATAAATCATGATTTTGTGACCCCCATGTTGCTACAATATAGATATAGTATATAGGTTCTCCAAAGTCCCTTCCAACTTCAAGATCCTCATATCAAATTCAAATGGCATCACTCTGTTGATAGTCCATCTCTTCCATTTTTCCATTGATTATATTTCCCAATGCCCAGAAAGCTATTGACTGGTGTAATGTATTACTTTGAAATCATGACTATTATTAGAGAAGTCTAGGACATCCATTTTGAGAATAGGATCTTTTAAGACCGGTAGCTTCTGCCTCTTTGGTGGAAAAAACTCCAGGTTTAGATTCAGAAGACTGAAGTTGAAGTCCCTTGCTAACTGTGTCATACTTAACTAAATATGTATTTATTCTTGGCAGACCTTTCTTCATCTTTTTAAAAAAGGGTCTTTCTTTCTTT
>JAJPUD010000874.1:351984-375730 GCA_023553655.1 Myrmecobius fasciatus
CTTTCTTTCTTTCTTTCTTTCTTTCTTTCTTTCTTTCTTTCTTTCTTCCTTCCTTCCTTTCTTTCTTTCTCTCTTCCTTCCTTGCTTCCTTTCTTTCTCTTTCTCTCTGTCTTTTTTCACTTAATTGTATTTTATTTTTTCCAATCACATGTAAAGATAGTTTTCAACATTTGTGTTTATAGGATTTTGAGTTCCAATTTTTCTCCCTCTCTCTTTTCCATCTCCCCTCCTCAAAACAGTCAGCGATCTGATATTGATTATATGTGTATAATCACATTAAACATATTTCTGCATTATTCATGTGATGATAATTTCTTCATCTTTAAACTGAGGTCAATATTGATATAGAAAGCCCCTCCATGGGAGCTCCCTATTTTATTTTGCAAGTCTGTCCCATCCCCCACCTCCTTTTCCCTCTTCTCCTGCAAATAGAGCAAACTTTTGACCAGTTATATGATTGATAAAGGCTTAAGGTGGTCATTGTAGTAGTGAGGAGGAAAATTGTGTTGATGATGGGAAATCCCATACACTGTCTTTATCCTCAGTTCTTTTGTACTAAAACAAGTCACATCTTCCTCTAAGACCTCACCTTGGTGAAAGTAAATTAACCTGTGCTCTGTAAGGCTAGACCAGAGAAGCCCCCCCTTCCTGGCTAGTCCTGCCAAGCTCAGAAGGCTTTGAGTATGGTCCTGGCAATGGGCTGAGTGCCTGTCATCCCAAGAGCAGCCTGGCTAAAGATGGAGATGCTCGTCACTGAGGGCTGGTCACCAAGGGATGAATATTTCAGGCTGGATTAACTCATGAAAACCATTTATTAAGGTAAAGAGGATCTTCGCCTACAGGGAGCACCCACACTGATGAAATCATGGATGTTCTGAAATATCGAAGGCCACTTGCAGACGGTTTAGTTGGCAGAGCTGTTGGGAAGCCGCACCCTCATTCCTTTTCCTCACCTCCACCCTGTCTGGGTGGATGGGGAGCAGCTTGGTCTAGTGGAAAGACTACCAGTGCTGGAGTCAGGGGATCATAGAATCCCAAACCTCGGAGCTAGAGGGGACTTGTTCTGGTCCGACCCCATCATGTTACACTTGAGGACACCGACATTCAGACAGGGGTACATACCTGAAGATCTAACTAGTGTATCTTAGTTGTTCATTCAATTTTTTCACTCTACCACAGAATCACTTCCACTTCTATAGTACTGTGTGAAGCAGCTAGAATAAGTATTATTTCATTGCCATTTGTCATGGATACCTTGCCATCTACCCTAATGCAGCATCCCCTCCTTATTTGTTATAACACTATCCAGACCATCCTCCTCTCCCACGGGGGAGCTGATACATGAGGCTTTGAAAGTATACTCTGGATTGCAGTTGTTCTCATGGTGAACATAAATTCACCTAACCACTAGATACATATACAAATATGTGTGTGTTTCTATCAAAAAATTTCTCCAAAATCAAGATTCACTCTGTCTACTAAAGGATAGTATACTAAGTCTGGAGTTAGGAAATCCTGAATTCAAATCTGGACTTAAATCTGTGTGACCCTGGGCAAACTCCTTAACCTCAGTTTCCTCAACTAGGTATAATAGAACCACTTCCTAGGGTTTTTGTGAAGACTAAATGAGATAATATTTGTAAGCATTGCTTGCCACATTGCAGGGGTTTAATGAATGTTTCCTTTTTCCTTCCTTCCTTCTTTCCTTCCTTCCTTCCTTTCTTCTTTCTTTCCTTTCTTTTTAACTCTTGTCCCAGGACTCCTCTTACTTTCTTCCTTTTCCTCTGGTAATTGTAATCAGGTCAATACTTTCATTGCTTCTGGAAAGATACCTACAATTCCTTTTGCCTTCCTGATGACTCCCATATCACATTTCCCTGTATTTGTCATTTCCCTCATTAGAATGTAAGCGAGAAAGGGCAGAATGAGAGTAGGTTGCCCACTTCTTGGAAAAGGGAGAGTTTCAAAAGCTGCTTGGTGGTAGTAACTTGTTATGATGCCAAAAAATACTGACTTAGGGTCATAGACCCTTAGTTTTATGTGTCTAACTTTATCATTTTACAGATGAAGAAATTGAGGCTGAGAAAAAAGTGGCTTGTTTAAGGTTATCACAGGGAGCCAATAGCAAAAGTGGGATTCAAACTCAGTTTCTCTGACTCCAGATTCAGAGCATTCATTCCGTTTTGCTGCCTCAGTGTACCTTTTTAAAGTTCTGTCTCTGCTATTAACTTGTTGTCTGATTGTGGGCAAGTTCCTTCTCTCTCCACATAGCTGCCAAAGTGGTCTTCTTAGAGCTCATATGACACTCCATTATCCCTAGGATCAAAAAGAAACGCCTCTGATTGTCATTTTGGCTCCAATCTATTTCTCCAACCTCATTACCTTATAGTTTCCCTAATGTACCCTATGGCTCCATCCGACTGACCTCCTCTTATCCCTCATACACAGCACTCCATATCCTAATCCTTTCCCTATGTGCTAGCCTTCCCCTGTGCTTTTCTCCTCCTTCTGCCTCTCAGAAGTCCTATAATACTCAGCTTAAATACCACTCCTAAGCCTGATCTGTTGCTAGTCCCTTCTCTCCCAACATTACTTTGTGCCTATTTTGTATATTTTGGGGGTATTTCCCCACAGTACCACCATTGGGCTAACCCCTTCATCAGGCACTGATGAGTTGGACCCCCTTATGCTTAAATATTTTCATGCTGTCTCCACTGAATAGATTGAAAGGTCCCAGAAATTATTTCATTTGGGGGCCTAGGCTAGTGCCTAGGTGTATACCAGGTGCTTAATAAATGCTTGGTGATTGATCAGTTGATTACTATTGCTTCTAGAAAGAGAGTATCATTCTTCTGCCTTATGGATCTATGACTCCCCATACCAAAATTCTCTTCTCTGACCACCATTATCTCTAAAGATGTTGTCTATATTAGAAAGTCAGATCCTTCCTCAAGGGCAGAGGCTGCCTCACCTTTATATTTGTTTTCCCAGGTAAATGCACCTGGTACATGTTGTTCAGTCATTGCATTTGTGTCCAACTCTCCATGATTTCATGTAAGGTTTTCTTGGCAGAGATAGTAAAGTGGTTTGCCTTTTCCTTTTCCAGATTATTTTACAAATGAGGAAATGGAGATAAATAGGGTTTTGACTTGTCCAGGGTCACATAGCTAATAAAGGTCTGAGACCAAATTTGAACTCACAAAAATAAGTCTCCTTGACTTTGGGCCCAGTGCTCTATCCATTGTTACATAGTAGCTAAGTGCTACATAGTAGCCCTTAATACTTTCTCATTCATTCATTTGTTCATCCATCCAACTCTGCATTTTCTGTGTTGGATTCTTCTTCAGTAAAATGAGAAGATTGCCCTTGAAAATCTCTTAATATTCCTTCTAGTTTTAACAATCTGTTCTAATTTGACATTCTTTGCTTCTATGATAGAGAAGAGATTGGGGTTGGGGATCTGGAGATTCATTAAGTTCTGGGATGGATATTCAGAACTCCTGCCCTCTGAACCTGGGAGGGACCCATTTCCCTTTTCTCTCTGAGGTTCTTCCTTTCTCCCCAGTCCCCAGGAGGGGGGTGACTGGCTCTACTGAGTCATGGCACCCTGAGAAATAACAGAACTCATCCACCCCACCTTTTTATTTTTGACAGTTGCTAGGAAATGAATCTATGGGAACCCCTTCCCTAGCAGGGCCTCCTGTTTATTATCTCTGCTAATCCGCCCAAGAAATGGAAAATTAGAAAAACCCAACAGGGCCCTCCTCCAGAGAACAACTTACTCTCCTGTCCCACCACCAGGATAACAAAGGAGGGGCCAAGGAAAGAAAGTGTTGTCTTTCCAGGGAGGTGCCTTCTCCCTGCGATCACAGGAGGTCAATGGAAAATGACCGCCATGGGCCTCTCATTCATGCTCATTGGATGTGAGTATTGCTGGGGGTGAGGGTTGGGAGGAGAGCAACAAAGGCTGGGCGCCCATCACATTGCCCTGCTTGTCCGAGTGTCTGTCACTGCCACCTCCCAATGGCACAGACAGGAGATGTTTCCCCCTTGAGCTGTGGGCTTTGAAATGGGCCCTGACCCTTATATAGTAATTATTGACAGTTCTATAGTATTTTAAGGTTTCCAAAGTTCTTTGTCAGCGTCCACCACATCCTGGTGAGAGAAATCTTCTAAGCAATATTATCTACATTTTGCAGGTGAAAAATGGAAGTAAACCAACTTGCCTTTGGATACAAGACTAGTAAGTTACTGAGCTGAAATTCAAAACAAGTTCTTGGGATGGAAATTCTATTCTCTCACAAGCCAATTAAGACTTTTGTTTTACATTGGTCTCTAGAGCTGGAAAGGACCTTAGAGGCAAACTGACCCAACTTCATTTTACAGAAAAAGAAACTGAGGTCCATGGTTACCAAAGTCATTTGCCCAGAATTACCTGCCCTCCCTTCTTTCTATAATCTCTCATCTCCCAGTAGATATCAGAGGAAGAGTTGAACACAGGCCCCTAACTTCTAGTGGCTTGCCCATGATCGCCCAGGTAGTAAGTATCAAAGGCAGGATTTGAATCCAGGTCCTCTTCCTCCAGTCAGTTTTCTTTTTCTATTTTGTTTGATCCTTACAACCACCTTTTGATAAGTAGTTCAGTTCCAAGGCAATCCCAAAAAAACTTTGGATAGAAAAAATCATCTACATCCAGAAAGACCTATGGGGATTAAATGAATACATGCTATGTTCACTTTTTTCCTTCTCTTGTGGTTTTTCCCTTTTGTTATGATTTTTCTCTCCCAACATGATTCATAAAGAAATGGGTATTAAAAAAACAGATAAATAGTTCAGGGACCATGATCCCCACGCCTTAAGGATTCCTTGTCAACTTCTTAATGTTATAATTTTTATTTTATCAGTACCCAACATAATCCTTGCAAACAGTAGGTGCTTAATATATTTTTGAATTGTGTATTGAATTTTATAGAGCTTCAGAGAGTAGAAGTGATTTATTCAGTGTGATCATCTTTTTAGGAAGCACAAGGGAACCCAAGTTATCTGACTCCAAACTGAATGCTCTTTTTATGGGCCCTTGTTGCCCTCCACATTCAGCCCATGTTCCATTCCTCTTTTCCTTAATTCCAGTTTATTCTTCACCATCCTGCCATTGGTATACTCTCACAGCCACATATTTTCAGGGACAAATACGAGTTGATATCAGTGTGAGGAATATTAAAGATTAACATTTCTATGATTCTTTAGTATTTACAAATGGCCTCCCCCACAATACCTAGTGAGGTACAGTGGTGTAAGTATTCCTAATCCCATTCTACAGATTGTAAAACAAACCAGGGAAGAGAGCTGAGAGCTTGGGGAACAAATTCTACTTCAAAACTGTGGCCTCTGGAATCAGCTGGCTTCAAAATTCGTCTCTGAAATTTGACTCCCAGGCAATTCATTTAACCTATCTGAGCCCCAGTTTCCTTATCTACCAAATAGAAAATTGGAGTGGGTGACCCCTGAAGTTCCTTCAAAACCTATATCTGTGATCCTTGAGCACTTTCAAGGATCTAGGATTCCATCTCTCTTTCATGATAGATCCCACTCCTTCAGAGTCCTTAGATGAATTTCACTTCTATCTCAAGCCAAAAAAATAAAAGTTAACAAAAAAACAAAACATCAGCCATGGGTGGCCAACCATCTGATGATAAGCTTCTCCAACCTTAGCTAGTCTGATATGTGGACAACAAAAACACATGATCTGGGAGCCTTTCCAGCTTGGTACTTGGTTGCTGCCAGTCCCTTGGTACCCTGGTCTCCAACATCCCAGGGTAGCCTCCCCATGAGAAGAAGAGGAGACCCAGAAGGATATCAGTGAAGGATAAATGACCCTGGCCAATAAATTGCAGGTAGACAGCATCTGCTCAGGGTCCAGCTTGGTCTAGATTAAGAGAAAAATCTGGTTTTGTTTTTCTTCAGAAAACTCTCTCCCCTGGTCCCTTTTCTGGACATCTGGTGTAGCTCAACTCCTCCACTGGTTATTCTCCATGATTAACATATAATCCTCTCCCCTCTGAACTCACCATTTCCCTCATTGCTTTTTTCCCTGGCAGTTCTGGTCTATAATATACTTCAAATCCCTTTCTCTGCCCCACCCCCCTCAGTCATTAATCAATCAGCATGGTCTATCCCCTCTGCTTGGCAGGGACTCCCTCCTAATCTCCACCTTTCAGAATATTTCTCTTTAAAACAGTTCAGGTGCCACCTCCTCCAGAGAAGACATCTGATTTTTCCCAGTTAAAAGATTTCTCTTCCTCTTCTAGTTTTTCAAGAGTTTCCTTGTCCCCTTCATTCATTCTTGTGCATTTGCATAAGACTGTTCTTTTTGGTGGAGAAGTGAGCCCCATCTCTGAAGCTGGAACCCCAAAGATCTCTCTTATTCCAAGTTGAGACTAACTCCATTCTTCGCACAGGCACCTCACTCTCCATCCATAAAGAAAGTCTTCTATAAATTTACTAGACTTGAATCTAGGAGACACATTTTACATTTATTTGTGCACTTTTTTTTTACAGTAGACCATAAGGACAGGAAGATCAGAACTGTCATTTTTTAAATCTGTGTTTTCCCAGTTAAGATAGAGTCTTGCTTTCTAAAGTCAAACTGAATAAATCTAGTCTCTCTCCCCATAACACAACTTCAGATATTTGAAGAGAATTATGTCCTCCCTATCTACTTTTTTCTCAAAGTATCTTCAGCTTCTTTAAACAATCTCCTCATAGTATGGTCTCCAGCTCCTTTGCAACTATATCTATAGTTGGAGAAATAATCTATCCCTCCTGTCCTTTCTGAAGACTGGGTATCCCTTCTTCAACCAAGCTGGAGTATAAGTGCTACTCATGGACCCATTCCTATCACTGATTGACGTGGGAGCTTTGGTCTGGCCCATTGTTGACATGGACTGGTTCACCCTCCCTAAGGCATGCTGGTGACCCTCTGCTAGCTGGGACTCACCATAATGATGCTGTACTTAGAACTCCCAAGCTCAGATGTACCGGCACCAGCCTTCCCTGTAGCTGGGATTGCTCTTGTGTGCTGTATATATCCCCTTCCCTTCTAGCTGATCCATAATAATTCCACATGAGATAACTAATGAACATTTAAAAAGCTTATTATGTTTCCTCTCAAGATGACAGTAGCACATGATTAGACCTCAAAGAAAAAAGCAAGTGGTTTAGTAGAAAGAGCTTTGGACTTAAGTCAGGGGACCTGGATTCTAGTACTGGTTCTGTTGATGGCTTGCTGTGTAACCCTGGACAAGGAATCTCCCTCCCTCTTTGGGATCCAGTTTCTGCACTTACAAAATGAGGGAGTTGGGTATACACAAGGTCTAACATCTGAGTTCCTTTAAATCACAGATGCTTCTGCTCCCATGAAGTGTTTGGGGATGGGAGAGAGGACATTTCCAACTGGGAATATGCCAGGGACACCAAGTTCTGGGCTTGATCCCATAGTAGGGGGGCCCAGGGTTCAAGGTGACGCACAGTGGCCAGAGCTGAAACTTTTCCCACTGGGTGGTCTCCAGCCGTGATCTCCAGCCAGTACCCAATAGAGAGGAAGCTCAATCATTAAATTTTACACCTCAACCACAACCCTGCTGTTCTGTTGACCATCTGAGGTCAAAGATGGAGTTAACTGAGACACTCAGAGTCAGTATAACATAGAGAAGGAATTCTGGGCTGAGAGGCAGGATACCCACCTTCTTATCTTGGCTTTATCCCTAACTTCCTTTATAATCCCAGGCAAATGAGCTCCCCTAGCTGAGCCTCAGTATGCTCATCTGAAAAATGGGAGTTGGTATAAAATCTTCTCTTTTTAACTTCTATCAGACTCTAACAAACTATGTTCTGTCTTCTTCCATGTTCTAAAGTCCCTCCTACTATTGACATTTTGTGTTCTATAAATGAATAAAATAGCACCCATTTAAGTAGATATTATATGCTTACAGAGTTAAGCAATAGACTTGAGAGACAGTCAGTTGCTCTTAAAAAGCTCATATTCTTTGTGTTTCTGAGATCAGATTTGAACTCAGGTCCTCCTGATTTCAGGGCTGGTGCTCTATCCACTGCTCATATTCTAATAGGGAGAGACAAAACAGATATATAGGAATGGTAGCTAGGGAAAGCTCAAGTTTCAGAAATGGCAAATGAAACCATTGGGAAATCAATTGATATGCCTTTGACAGAAGCAATGGTAAGACTTATCTGGTCGCTGTTCATATAATAAGAAGTGAAAGAGGGTGGGTTGGGGAGGATGGTGCACAGAGTGACTTAGAAGAAAAATGACAGTGCCAGATAGTTGGGACAAGCTAGTGTGTGGTCATCTCTCACTGATGAACCCCAGGACAGGGGCTAGACAGCACAGTAGATAGAGCCCCCAGGCCTGGGAATACCTGGGGTCAAATATAGTCATAGACACTTACTAGCAGTATGACCCTAGAAAGCCATTTAACCCTGTTAACCTGTTTCCTCATTTGTAAAATGGGGATAATGATGGCATCTGCTTCCTAGGATTGTTGTATCAATGAGGTAATTATTATAAGGTGTTTAGCACATACCTAATACATGTGCTACATACATGTTAGAGATTATTATTAATTATAACATAGCAGTAGTAACAGGGTGACATGGCAAGAAATTAATGGTAATCTGAGTGATTGAAGTCAACCAGACATTACAGCAACAACAACAACAATAGTATTTATAAAACATTGTAGGGTTTTTAAAGTAGATATGTTATCTCCCTTAATATTCATAACCTTGTGAAGTAGGCGTTATTATTATCCCCATTTTTACAATTAAGAAATTGAAGCTAGAGAGCTTAAATGATTTGTTCAGAATCATACAGCTATTAAGTACCTGAGATGGGAGTTGAACTTTTATCTTCCTGTTAATAAGTTTAACACTGTATCCACTACACCATCTTGCTCTGATATGATCCTGTAAGCTTCCTCTTAGCTCTAACAGTCCATAAACAGATGTTTTACTTTCTCTCTACATAATAAAGCCTTTATAATTAAGAGAGGCATTATTATCCCACAAGATTTCTTCAGGTCAAGATCAGTGTTTTCTGTGGTCAGCCAGCTTAATGGTTAGACCTTTTTTGGTGAGTGGACCAAAATTATCAGTTTGGCTTGCATGCCCTCTGTTAATTAAATTGAAGAGAACTCAATTTCCCGGTCATGGATTGACACATAAATATGCATTTGAGTAGTTGGGGGAACTGAACAGTGGGTTGCTCAGGATGGCCAATCTGCACATCTGGAAATATAACTTGGTAGATGGGGAGGATACAGTATCTGAGCAACAACTGCATAAAAGAGGGATCATATTATATCAACACATCTTTCTCTATAGACTTCTGAAAAGACTGCTTTGGGGTTTTTCTAGACAAAGAACCGAGAAGATTGGCTGAATTTGCAAAATGGTGGACTAAAGAGGGGAGTCAGAAAGGACTTTCTGAGTTGGTAAACCTCAGAATGGGCAGATAAGGAGAGTCAAATCACTGTAAGGTTAATATTGATAGGAAACACATTAGAGATGTGAAATAATTTAAGATTATATAGCTATGACACATTATAGCTAGGATTTGAACACAGGTCTGACTGCAAATTCAATGCCCTTTCTACTATAACATACTACAGAGACTATGTAGTTATAAAGAATATCTGGATAGAACTCTTTCCCCTAAAAGAAGGCCCATTATGGGAAGAACACTGGATTCCAGTGTCCAGGTAACCTGAGGGTACTTGGAAGCTCCCTCCCAGGTGGCACCAGATTTTTCATCAGATACTCTCTCCTTGGAGAACCACGAGAATGAAAATGGGGGAAACATTTCAGTTGGTTTTAAATAGGCATTGAAAAGCCATTGAAGACTAGTACATCATCTGCCTTTGAGGTCCAAGATATCACTATTGATGTCTCCCTTTCTAAAGTTACTTTACATTTATTTTGTATATAACTTATATTGATCCCCAGCTCCTGAAGATGTGAAAAAGAAATTAGTCTCCACTAAAATCCTTGGGTCAATAATAAACATTAAAAAATATAACAATAGTTGGATATATATGCATATATATTGCTATAATACACATATATAGATACACACATACAAAGACCCACATATGTATATATATGTATGTGTGTATGCATGTATTAGCTAGATGGTGTAATGTATAGAGCACTGGGCCTGAAGTCAGCAAGGCCTGAATTAAGTTCTAGCTTCAGACACTTACTAATCATGTGATCCTGGGCAAGACACTTAACCCTATTTACCTCAGTTTCCTCATCCATAAAATTAACTGGAGAAAGAAACATCAAACCACTCCAGTCATGAAAACCCCAAATAGAGTCCTAAAATGTTGAACACAACTGAAATAACTGAACAAAAACATAAATATTTTTGTATGTATGACATCTTTTCTTTTTTCTTTGATCTATATGAGGTATAAACCAAGTGGTTCTATTTCTGGGTCAAACAGTATGCATAGTTTAGTAACTTTTAGAATATAATTCCTAATTGCTTTTCAGAATGGCTGGTCCAATTCACAGTTCCACCAACCATGAAATAATGTGATTTCAATAAGCATCTATTATGTGCTAGGCGTTGTGCTAAGAGGAGATAAGGAAGTGATGCAAAAAGAAAGGGAAAATAGTCTGGTACCTTCCCTCAAAGAGCTGCCAAAATATTTGTAACACTAATTTTTATAGTGGCAAAGAACTAAAAACTAAAAGGTTGTCCATCAACTGGTTGGTTGTTGTCCTTTGTTTTTGAAGAGGACCAAAAGGCCTTTATTATGTTGGAGTCAAGTCTGATTGACTGATAAGACCAATACAAGGTCAGAAGGCTGAGTTCTACTACAATTCAGGCACAAATAGCCCATATGAACATTTGGAGTGGAGATGTCTCTAAATGTGTATGTTTCTGGGCATTGAATGAGCAAATTATGTTATGTAAATGAGATGAAATACTCTAACATGAGATGAAATAGCACGATAGTGCTATGAGGAAATGAGGACAACCATACCCCATCCTTTCTAAATTTGTTTCTGCTTCTCCATTGGATCTCTAATAAGATAAGATTGTCCTCTGAGCCACCAAACTCCTTTTAGCTTATCTGTCATTACTCTTATTTTTCTTAACCCAATAGGAATAGGGTCTGGTTCAGAATATAGTTTATTTATTTAAAGTATGCAGAGAAAACTGGGAAGATTTGAATGAATTGATGCAGGATGAAGGAAGCAGAACTGAGAAGATAATTTATATATATAATAACAGCATTGCAAAAATGAACAATTCTGAAAAAATTAATAACACTGATTAATGTAGTGGTCAATCATGATTACAAAGGAGCAATAATGAAGAACTTAACTTACTTCTAACAGAGAGGTAATGAACTAATATGAAGAATGAGACACACATTTTTGGACATGGCCAATGTGGGAATGTGTTTTGCTTGATTTTTAATCGTCTTTTTTATAACAAGGGGCTTGTTTTGTTTAATTTTCAGTGGGGCGAGGGAGGGAGAAAAAGATAAATATTTTATAATTGAAAAAATACAATCTAATTTTTAAAAAACTGCTTGTACATTGCTTGATTGAAACCAACCAGCTGTACCACCCCTTCTCCATAAAACCCATGACTTTTAGTTGCCTCAAGGAACTGTCCTGTTCTGGAGGGGGTGGGAACCAAATGTTCCAAACATCAAATGGGAGGAGTTAAAGATTACTAGGCAAAATTAGATGTGTCAGGTCCAAAGGCAACCTTTCTGAAGGACCTCCTTGGCAGGACAACATTTCCTCTTCCTGCCATGATTGAAGACCATCACACATGAGGGTCTGGCAATTTTCCCCTCTAGGGATGGTGATCCAGATGTATTTGCCTCTTCCAGTGACTGAGACCTTTTGGTATCTTCGCCCTGTTTTTTTCCTCCTATGTTCCTGCCAATGAATTTCATTTTTGTCCTTTGGACCTTCCTTTGGAAAAATTAAAATCTATAATAATGAAGGCCCATTGTTTTACATATTCCTACCACTTAGAAGGCATTAGAAATCTCCAGCCTGATCCACTAAGACTGAAAGAAATTTATGAGGCAGGTGGCATCAAAGCCTAAGATTTATTATTGGTGTCATAAATATGAAATTACTGTGTCTTCTCCCACTATAGTGGAGAAACAAAAGAAATAAAGGGAAATTCTGTTTTCATTCCCCTAGATTTAGGGGAAATTGTCATAATTTTGTGTATGAGTTCAGACAATGCTGACCACCTGACTCACTTTTCTAGTATTTATTTTCAATTCTGTTTTAATTAAATGCATTTAAAAAAGATTCATGTGCCTTTGTTGTAGTCTGACATAAATAGGCCATTGAGTAAGGGGTTTGTATAAAACAAGGAATTTAATGTGTAATACCTGTGATGGAACAACTTAAAGGTCCAACACATCTATAACACTGTCTTTTCACCAACATATAGCTTATGACAGTCTCCACAAATTAAGAAAAATACCTGTGGGAGTGTAGATTATAACAGTAAGTATGCTACAATAAAGTTTCTTGCTTGGTACACAGACCTTAGTGACGAAAGAGAGAGGACACCATCTGCTTGGAATGCCTTTCCATTTTCCTCCTGGCCCAGCTGAGGTTTCCTCAGTTCAAAAAGATTTGGGTTTAGCTGTCCATTGAGGTTGTACTATTTGCAGTTCTACTGGTATTGGCAAAGGAGCTGGTTTGTCCCACATCATTGGATGCTTCACAGTCTGGTATGGTGCATATCCCAGGAGCCCAGGTCTTTTGGAGGGTACTGCTAGAAGAGGAGGAGATTTACCCTTGAGCTCAGAATGTTCTGTCTTGGAAGCAGTCATTCATGTCTATCACCTAATAAAGGAGGCTTAACTGAAGGAAGAAGAGCCTGGTCCTGGAAAGAGTTTCTACTAGGGTTTGGAAGAAGAGGAGATGGTTTGCCCATAGTATTAGATCATGACATCAAATTAACTTCAATCAAAGCATTCATAACTCCAGAGGAAGTATCTGGAACCTCAACAAGACCTTCCAATTCCCTTTTCCTGATTTTCAGGTAATGTTCAACTCATTCTGATAGAAATGTTTTCCCTAAGTAGAAAGAGATGTTCGATGCCCAAAGGCACAGAGTAGCTTTCACAGAGGTTCCATTCTAAGTAATCATCTATGAGATCAGCTGCTTTTTGTGAAATCCCAGCACCTTCTTGCTCTTCCCACTCAGTTAGAATAGTTCGAAATTCCTTAGCTACTAGAGCCAATGCATCTTCCATGGATATATGTTGATGTATTGTGATAGACTTCTGAAGTGAAATGGTGCAAAAGCAGAGTGCTACACCAGACTTTTTTTTTTTGCTTTTTGCTGAGGCAATTGAGGTTAAGTGACTTGCCCAGGGTCACACAGCTAGGGAATGTTAGGTGTCTGAGACCAGATTTGAACTCAGATCCTCCTGACTTCAGGGCTAGTGTGCTATCCACTGCTCCACCTAGCTGCCCCTACACCAGACTTTTTGACTAGACTCATAAAGGGAGAACCATCATTTTTCACTTCCTGTAGTACACAGGTAAGAATCACCTGACATCAGGGGATCATTTCCAACACAAGATCATGGTCATGCAAACCATGAGATGCAAATGCTTGCTTTGGTCTTTGTAGATGGAAAAAAAATGGTGCAATCTAAAGACCTTTCTTTATCATATTCATTCTGTATCTGCTGGTAAAACTGCTGATAGAAATTCTCTTTTTTATGCTCTTTACAATAGTCATTATCTTTATGGGAATATTGGTAACTCTCATAGCTATCTTCAGTTCCTCTGGAATAATTATACTTTTTCCTCAATAATTCTTCAAAGTTACTTTTGTCTGCAGAACACCTTTGAGTTTGTCTTTTGTGGATCTTAACTCATAAAGATACTTTAAAATCCTTTTATTCCTGGATATGCTGCTGCTGGGTTTCTCTCCTCCCTTTTGGTAAAAAAAAAACAAAAAAGCAGGCAGAAGTCTCCTTCCACCTTTGTGTTTGTCAAGCAAACTCAAAACTGGAAAGTGGGGCTATTGGGTGTCCAGTTCTAAGCCTTCCACTGCACTGACCTCCAGTTTCCTCCAATATTGCTCTCCCTCTCTCCCCCAACTGCTGCTATTGCTCCATTTAGAAGTGTCATTTGGTGGAAAGAGATATGATCTTAGAGTTGTCTTTCCTCTGCTACTAAAAAGCTATGTGATCTTGGGTAGCACGATAGGGAGATTTTCTCACTTTTAATAGTATTCCTGCTTCATCTATTTTATTGTGGGTTTTTCTTTTTCATAAAACCAGCTCTTAGTTGTATTTATAAAATCAAAGGTCTTTTACTTTCAATTTTATGTATCTCTCCTTTGATTTTCATAATTTTTATTCTGGTTTTTAATTGAGTATTTTTAATTTTGTTCTTTTCCAAGTTTTTTTCAATTTGGGTCCAATTCATAGGTCTTCTCTTTCTTTTATTGATGTGTTTAGAGTTAGATATTTCCTCTATCTTTGTAGCTTTGTCTACATCCTACATATTTTATTATATTGTCTTATTATTGTCATTATCTTTCACAAAAATACTTATTGTTTCTATGATTTAGGTTTTTTTGGCCCACATATTCTTTAGAATTAGAGTATTTAGTTTCCAATTACTTTTTGTCTATGCTTCTAAAGCTCTTTATTGAATGTAATTTTTATTACATTTTGTTCCAAAAGATTTAGTAGATTTAATATTTTTGCTTTTTTGCATTTATTTGCATTTGCATTTTTGAAGTTTTTATACTCTAACATATGGTCATTTTTTGATCCAGTTCTTTTTTAATAGCACTTTATTTTTCCAATTACATGTAAAAATAGTCTTCAACATTCTTTTTTCTCTCTTCTTTCCTTACTTCCTCCCTCCCCAAGACAGAAAACAATCTAAGTTACACACGTACAATCATTTTTTAAACATTTCCATATTAGTCATGTTGTGAAAGAAAAATAATAACAAAAAGGAAAAACCATGAAAAAGAAAAAGTAAACAAAAAAGGTGAAAATGGTTTGTTGTGATATGCATTCAGTCTCTACAATTTTCTCCCTGGATGCAGATGGTATTTTCCATCCCAAGTCTATTGGAATTGTCTTGGATTAATGTATTATTGAGAAGAACTAAGTCTGTCACAGTTGATTCTTATGGAATCTTGCTTGTTACTGTGTACAATGTTCTCTTGGTGCTGCTCACTTCACTCAGTATCAGTTCATGTAATCTTTTCTAGGCTTTTCTGAAATCAGCCTGCTGATCATTTCTTATAGAGCAATGAAATAATATTCCATTACATTCCTATACCATAACTTATTCAACCATTCCCCAGTTTATGGGCATCCACTCAATTTCCAATTCTTTGCCACCACAAAAAGAGCTGCTACAAATATTTTTGCATATGTGGGTCCTTTCTCCTATTTTATGATCTCTTTGAGATACAGATCCAGTAGTGACACCAGAAGATCAAAGGGTATGTACAATTTGATAGCTCTTTGGACATAATTCCAAATTGCTCTCCAGAATTGCTAGATCAAATCACAACTACACCAATAATGCATTAGTGTTCCAGTTCTCCCACATCTTCTCCAACATTCATCATTATCTTTTCCTGTCATCTGTCTGATTGATGTGGGATAGTACCTCGGAGTTGTTTTAATTTGCATTTCTCTAATCAACAGTGATTTAGAGCATTTGTTCAGATGATTTTAATATTTATGGTCAATTTTTATGAAGGTGTCATGTATAGCTGTAAAAAATATTATATTTTTTCAAGAAATATAATTTAAATCTAAATGGGAATTGGATTGGAGTTAGAAGGATAGACTAGGATTGGGAAGTCAGGGACAGCCCAGGATGGGTTAACATTAGTTCTGGGATCAAGTCTAGTAGGGAGAAGTGGACAAGGACCTTTATATTTCTATGCTGGAGATGAAAGAAGGATAGAATTGGAGTTTTCTAAATGGTTCTGTGTAATCAAGAAGTAGTAGAAGGCAGGGGGATTGAGCCCTGGAGCCCTATGCCTATGTCAGCTGTCAAGTGGGAACAGCTTCTTTCCTCCCATGATCTCTGAGGCTATACACTGTCCTCCCTGGCAGGATAGCCAAGGAAAACATGTACAATGAATAAATAAACTGGTGAAAAGCTAGCCACTGGGTTAATCTAAGCCTAGGTAGAATCTTATACTACTGGCCAAGGGTAGAACCTACACAATTAGGCCTGAGTCAAATTAGTGTCATAGGATTTAGAATTGGAAAGGACCTTAGAGATCAGTTTATCTACTCTCTTTATTTTACATCTCAGGAAAGTGAAATCTAGGAATTTATAGTTATTATGCAAGAAATAGGAAAAAAGGGAAATTGATCTAAATTGAGAAATTGAACCAAGCTTTGAGTGATTTCATGCTTTTCCTTAAAACAAAGAATCAGTGTCATTTTGATGATGTTTTATAGTTACTAATCATGGAATTCGACAGTCTCTGAAGAATCCTAAATACAAGGAAGAGAAATATAAAAACTGTGTGTAAATTGCCACACATTGCCAACTGAAGGGTGGCATAATATATACCATTAAAATGATGCAAGTTTGAAAACAAAAGGGAACCAGGCTGGTCACATAGAGAGAACAAAGGATAACTAGTGGAACATAAATAGTTTATGTGCTGTATTGGCATCCATAGAATGGACAAAGGAAATCTAGCATGTTGAATGGATTTCTATCAAGGATTTTGTGGAGGATAAGAGGTAAGAATTGTGCAGGAGGTAATGATTTGTGGTCAGCACTACTGGAAATGGTAAGTGCTCATATCAGTGAGATCATAGGTCATTTTAAATATGAAGAAATCATGGGACTTGATCAATTAAGAGCAAGTAGTCCAATTTAGCTTGAGCAGAATGTACATGAAAGGAAACAATGAATAATAAAACTGGAATGTTAAAATGTGGTTAAGTTGAGGTGGGCTTTGAATGCCAAGTTAAAAAGTTTTTTTTATTTTCTAATTTTTTTCAAGTTAAAAAATTTTAACTTTGTATAGAAACCATTTTAGATAAGAAGTTTGATGCTTTCTAGATAAGTATTTTAGGAATAATAGAAAGTCAAAGCTGTTAGGTATACTATGCTAAATAGAGAATAAAGGAAGTACCATATGAACTAGAACATATAAAGTAATATTTTTGTAGTATCAAAAAACAGGAAATAAAGAAGTTGGCATAGATTGGGGAGTAATAATAATAAAAATAGCTAGCATTTATATAGTGCCATAAGATTCTCATTTTCTCTCCACAGCTCTGAAAAATCAGCACTATTATTGTCTCTATAATACAGAAGCACATAGACTCAGAGTCAAATAGTTAATAAGTGTTTAAGGCCAACTTTGAATTCAAGTTTTCTTAGGTTCTCAGGTTCAGCACTCCAGTCCCTGAACCACCACATGGCTACTTTTAAAAACCGCATGCAATCTGGTCCCAAACTATCTTTCTAGCTTCACTATACATTACTCCCCCACATGCATTTTATGATCCAGTCAAAATGGCTTTCTGTCTGTTCTTCAGGTAGAAGACTCCAGCTCTCTTCTCTATGCCTTTGCACTGGCTGAAATGCATTGTCTCTCTTCCTTTAAAATGCAGCTCAGGTGATATCTTCTGCACAAAGCCCTTCCTAATCATCCCTACTATTAATATCTCTTTCCCAAATTACCTTATACAAAACTATTTTGTATATATTTATAACTGTTCATGTAATGATTATGCTATATGTACCTTTATATATATTTGTTACCTGTCCTCCATTAGAATGTAAGCTTCTTATGAGTCTACCTTTCTATTGCCTCTAATTTTTTCTAGAATTCTATACAAGTCCTTAATTTCTTTATGATTTGTCTTTCAGCTACATTTTTTAAAGTCTGAAAGGGATTCATAAAGCCTCCCAATATAATAGTTTTACTTTCTATTTCTCCCTCTAATTTGTTTCACTTTTCCTTTAGGTATTTAGATGTCGTGTTATTTGATGCATTCATTTGATGTATTTTTATTGCTTTGATATCTATGGTGCCCTTAAAAATAATGTAATTTCCCTACTTGTCTCTTTCTATCTTCTTTATATTTATGATTGTCTCAGATGGTATCATGATTTTATTTTATTTTCTGGGTTTTTTTTTAATCCAGGAGAAATATAATGGATTTTTCTCCAGACCCTAATTTTAATTCTTCATGAACATTAGTGTTCTATAGGTGTTTCTTTTAAACAGTGTATATGATTACTATTCTCTGCTTTATGGAAAAGTTCACATTCATGATTATGATTGATAAATGTGTGTTTTCCTCTACTCTGTCCTCTTGTATTTTTTTCTGTCTTTGCTTTCATTTCCATCTTTATGAGTAAGAAGATGATAAAAGAAAGATTTTCTGACATGTAATCTAAAAATGAAATGGCTTATTTTTTCTCTTTTATATCTCTTTTCTTGCCCTGAAACCAGGTTTTAACTCTTTCTTCTTTTCCTTTTTTCTTTCCTTTATGTTCTTCTCCAACATTTGAACGTATTTTATGTTTTCTGTTATCTTCTCTCCCCTTATGAGTCTTCTTCTTCCTATTTTTGGGAGGTTGAATATATTTCTATTCTAATATCCCCCCCTCCTCTCTCTGTCTCTGTCTGTCTGTCTGTCTCTCTCCCCCTCTCTCCTTCTTTTTTCCCTTCTCTCTCTCCTTCCCTTCCTCCCCCTCTGTCTTTGTCTGTCTGTCTGTCTGTCTCTTTCCACTTTTACTTATTTGTCCTTCTCTCTATTTCCCTTTTCAACATTCCTTTATTTCTTTGTCCAGTTTAGATCAAGGTAAAATTCATGAGATGCTTGTTCCCTCACTGATTCCTTCATGACTAGAAAATTTACATCTTGTATATCTCAATATGGGATAGTAATAATCATCTTCTCTTTCCCATCATGGCATTATGTTACTCTCAGTTTTGTCTTCTCCAGAAACCATTAAAACATAAAAACAACATTAATAGGCATTCTGTCATTTTGAACTTTCTGTTCAAAGGATATTAAGATCCTGAGAAGACATTTGATTCTTATCCTTATATATGTATAAACAATTAATTCTCACATTCTATTCTAATTAAGAATATTTTATTCTATACTATATGTACCTTTCTACATTTCTTTTGGCACCTGGGTTTTCATTTCAAAATGTCTGCTCAGCTTTGGCCTTTTCATCAGGAATGCTTGGAAATACTCCATCCCGTTAAAGAGCCATTAGGTTTTTTTGTCCTATAGGATTATACCTAGTTATAAATAATCCATAGTTATGAACTTTCATCTTTTGTCTTTTGAAATATCATATGTCAAGCTTTGTTCTCATTACCAAGACTTATGTGATCTTTACTGGTATTTGAGCTTTCTTTTTAAATGCTTTGGAACATTAGAATTTGGAATCAAAGGATCTGAAGTCTTAGTTCTTTCATTTACTATCTGAGTGATCATGGATAAGTCACTTGTCTGTGGTCCTCAGTTTCTCATCTATGAAATTAAATCTTTAAAACTCTTTTCAGCCATGAATCCTATAGAAATGGGAGTGGTTGTTATTTTGATTTTTTTAAATTTTGTTTAGGTGACAAAACAGAGGGAGAACTTTTTATAAAATTGGACCAGAGGCTACTTTAATGAGAACAACTGACAAAAGCACTGAATTTGGAGTTAGAGGACCTGGGTGAATATTGTTTCCATCATTATGTGTGATTGAGCAAGTTGATCCATAATGAAGATGGATGAGGGGATCTCTAAATCCTAAGGGTCTTCCCCTCCCAGATTCATTTATTTTTTTTATTTAGATATTTTTGGATGAGGTGAAAGATTTTTTTTTGCCTCAATTGCTACCTAGCCTTAATCACAAAGTGGATGTGGCCTCAGTCAAACTGAGACCTATTGAAAACCTTAGCTTAAAAATGCCAAGGTCTCCCATTTCATCTAGGGTGATCTCCAATTGTCTTGATTTTTATCTTGTCACTGGATCCAGATAGCTCTGGAGGGGAATGTGATGCAGGTGATCTTGCACAGGCCTCCCTCACTTAAGCCCAATTCACTTGCATGTCATGGCATCACCTCCCTGATGCCATGGTCCTCTTAGAGAATGAAGGACATACAACAACCTCTGTGAGTAAAGTTGGCCTGGAATTGGTTGGAAGACTCTTTTCCTTCCTTCCTTTCTTGTTTTCTTCCTTCCTTCCATCCTTCGTTCCTTGTTTTCTTCCTTCCTTCCATCCTTCATTCCTTGTTTTCTTCCTTCCTTCCATCCTTCATTCCTTGTTTTCTTCCTTCCTTCATTCTTTCCTTCTTTTCTTCCTTTTTTCCTTTCTTCCTTCTCTCCCTCCCTCCCTCTTTCCTTCCTTCCTTCCTTCCCTCCCTCTCTCCTTCCTTCCTTCCCTTGGTCTATCTACTAAGGTATTATACCTTTCCCTATAGAAGCTCTTAAAAGAAGGGCCAAGTCAGATTGGTACCTCCTAGACTAATAGCTCTTTTTATGTCTAGCACCTAGCACAGTTCTTGGCAAATAGTGGATGCTTAATAAATGCTTATTAGTTGATTGAGCAAGATCTGTATGATAGCAACAAGAATTTGGACAAATTTTTTGATCTTTAAAGGATTTAAAGCTTGGATGAAACATTCCCTTAACCCTACTCTGTTCAAATATGACACCTGAGAGACTCCTCCTATTCCTAGAGTTAATATCTTCATCTATTATGTAAAAATCAGCATAACATAGCAAGAATACATGACTCATAGTTAGACCTGGTATGTAACAAAAGAATAATAATAGCAATAATAACAAACACAAATGTTTTGGACATTGTGCCAGGTGCTTTATCAATATTATTGAATTTGAGCCTCATATCAACCCTGGTGCTATTATTATTCTCATTTTACAGATGAGGAAACTGAGACCCTTCCTCAGAGTCACACAACTAGTGATCAGATCTTCCTGATCCCAGACCTGGTACTCTATCTTCTCTACTATTTAACTGCTCTGATGAGGGGATGTGGAAGCTGGGAAGCCTTCCATTTATAAACCTTTAAGGACTTAAAAATGGGATCATAATCCCTATAAGGATGACTTCCTTATAGGCTTATGTCTGATGTTCTGAGTTCTGGTTCTATATATCTACTTGCCTGTCACATCATTATCTCAAGCTCAATACAGTTCCAAATTGAGATAATCATCTTCCTTTTAGAACAGCTCCCCTTCAGGATTTCCTCCCTTCTCTACATGGTACTATTATCCTCCATGGCACCCAGACCTGAAATCTCAATTATCTTCTTCATCACTCTGCCCCTGAACTGGAGATTCCTTCTTTCTAATTCCAGTTGCAATCCTTTTTATTTTTCCCAATTTTTCTTTTGCCTTGGTCTGAACTTTGGTCATGAGTTTCTTACTTTATCTTCCTACCTCTACGCTCTTCCCACAATCTATACTATATATGTCACCTGGTGACTTGTATCCTCAAAAAACCTTCAGCATGACAGATGTTGCCATCATCATCATTGTCACCTCCTTACCACTGTCATTATCATTAACTTGTCCATCATCCACATTCTCAGCATAATCCCACATCTAAAATTTTGCTCACGTTACCAATTCTGCATTCTGGCCCTTCCTGATAATGTCATTCCCTCCTCCTTCTTAGCCCACTCTTCCTCATTCTCAGAGTTCAGCACAAAACTCTCCTCCTCTAAGAAATCAATCCCAACCAACCCAACCCCAAGTGATCCTTCTTTCTCTTGAGTTACTCCAGCCTTTACTGCTCAGACCACTCATTTGACTTGCCTCAAAGTGTTAATTCTCTGTCTCAAAAATGCATATTTTATCTTTCCAAATAGGGCACTAACTCACCAGGGGTGGACTCTACTTCTCACATCCCCTGCTTAGAATTCCCCACCTATGCTCTCTCCCCAAACTCCATTTCCAACAAACTAAGGCATTCTCTCTTTTTCATGTTCCAGCTCAAGTCCCAATGGCTTTCAGGAAGCCCTCCCTGATCATCCCTTGTCCTCACTAACTTGGAATTCCTTCCTAAGTCAGTTATGAAATCTATGACTCATACTGTCTCCTATACTACTTTTCTATGTATTTTCTGTGGAGAGGTAGTGATATATGAAGGAGAGAATGGAGAATCAATGGAGAATGGAGATCATCCTATGTGGATGATCATAAATAGCATTACATTGTAAAATGATTTTATTTGAGCTATCTTGGATATATAATCTATAGAATAGTGCTCAAGTCATTTAAATTCCCTGAGTCTTGGTTTCCCCATTTGTAAACTAAAAGATTTGAATTGTATTGCCTCTGAGGTCCCTTCCAGCTCTAGAGTTCTCAATCTTGGATTTTCCATTATGAACTTTCAATGAGTTTACTAATGTAGGTCTCATTATTTCCACTGAAGAGTGAGAAAGATGGGTTCATAAAGGAAGTGACTTATTTGAAGTCCCACAAAAGATGGCAAAGCCTGGCCTAGCATGGAGGTCTCCAGAAGCCCATCCCTAGATTTTTGCCCCTGCCCTATAGGGCTTTCATCTATGTGTTCTTCAATCTTATCACTGTAGGATAGAGGATTTGGATTTGGGGTCAAAGATCATAGATTTGGGGTCATCACCTGAATTCGACTCCCAGCTCCATAATTTATTATTTATGTAGTCATTGCCAATTATCATTGGCATTATGGCCAATATGGCCAATATATATGGCAATAATCATTGCCATTATACATACTCTTGAACCCAGCACTGACATTCCTAGGTTTATACCCAAAAGAAAGCAAGAGGGAAAAATCCATCTATGAACAAAAATAACTGTAGCAGCTCTTTTAGTGGTAGCAAAGAAGTGGAAACTGAGTCATTTTCCATCAAATGGGAAATGACTGAACAAATTATGGCATAGGAATATGATAGGATACCACTATTCTGTAAGAAATGATAAAGGGTAACCTGGGAAAACTTGGGTGAACCCATGCAGAGGGAGGTAAAAAGAATCAGAATAATTTATATAGTAACAGCAACATTGCAAGGGCAATTAACTTTGGAAGACATAAGGACTTGGATCGATTCTGATGTGAGCAAAACCAGAAAAAAAGATCATTCAATAACAACATTGCAGAAGCAATCTGCTTTAAAAGACAATATTTTTGATCATTGTAATGATTAATCATGATTCTAGAGGACCAGCGATGAAGTTAACTATGTCCTGACTGATGCTTCAAAGATGCAGAATGAGACATAATTTTTGTACATGCTCAGTGCTAGAATTTGTTTTGCTTAGTGCTACATATTTGTTACAAAGTTATTTTTTTTCTTTTTCAAGTAGGGTAAAGGAAAAAAGGTGGATATTTTGTAATTTAACAAATTTAAATTTAGTTTAAAATTTTACTCTGTTGCCTTGGGCTTTTTTTGTAAAAGATTTGCAAAATGAGGTGGTTATCAATGCCCCCTTGTCTCTTCCAGCTTTGAGGGAAGGAAAAGAGAAAGAGGGGAAGCTGAAGAAAGGTCAGATAAGGGGAAAGGAGAAAGAAAGAGAAGGCAAGGAAAGGGTTGAAAAAGAAAGAATAGAAAGAAAGAACAAGAGAGAGGGGGGAGAGAGAGAGAGAGAGAGAGAGAGAGAGAGAGAGAGAGAGAGAGAG
>JAJPUD010000874.1:375740-390369 GCA_023553655.1 Myrmecobius fasciatus
AGAGAGAGAGAGAGAGAGAGAGAGAGAGAGAGAGAGAGAGAGAGAGAAAAGGGGAGGGAGGGAGGGAAGGTTTTAATCTATGGTTCCTTCCTACTGAAAGGAGACACAAGCCATTCCTTTGTCTTTTCCTTTAGCCTCATCACCTTGGAAATAGAGATGTGGACCATCAGGGCCTGGGGCCTGGGAGCTGGGGGAACTGGGCCCATTGCCCACCTTGATCCCCAAGAGATTAGGCAGGAGGGTGAGCCAACCCCTTCTATGGCTGGATTCCAGGCGGATGCCATGCTCTCTTTGCCCAATTAACCTTTCAGCAGTGGAGTGGAGCGTAGTGCAGGCGGGGAATCGGCTCCGTGAAAAGAATCTGGCCCCAAACTCCCCTATCAGATCTGGCCCTCACATAAGGTATGTGAAAAATGAGGCCTTGAGGGACCAGGCCAGCTGGCGGCTCAGCAGGGCTCGGACTGAGCTGAGAAGCACTGAGGTTCCATGGGGGTGGACCACCATAAGGGTGAGATGGATAGGGGATGCTCACCGGGGATTTCATCAGTAGTCCAGGTCCAACAGTGGACAAAGTTTGTCTGTAAGAGGGTGAGGAGGAGGTTATCTTCAGGTATCTAAGAGGATTTGATTTGTTCTGTTTGGCCCCAGAGGGTAGGACTGAGCAAGGAAGGAAACTTTCTCAGAGGCAAGTTCCAGGTTTCTATCAAGAAACCTTCTCAACCACTGTAGCTGTCCTAAAGCAAAATGGACTGGTTCTGGAGGCGACGATTTATGTCACTGGAATTTGGGGAGATTGAAGAAGAGATTTATTTCTAGCTTGGGGTTGTCCTTGAGGAGAGGCAGTGTGATAGCTCCATGTTTCTTTTTAAGGATCATTACGTGCTACTTCTATGTTCCTGACCAAATGGCCTACCCTTCGTTCTTCACACACGGCTTTCTACTTCTCATCTCTGTGGCTTTGCACAGGCTGTCTCTCAGGTCTTGAATGCATTTTCTCCAACTCTTAGAATTCCTTGTTTCTTGCAAAGATTAGCTCAAGTGCCAATTCCTGAGTTCTGTAACTGGTAGTGCCTCTCCTTGCTTCCAAATTACCTTATATTTGCTTCATATATATTTTATTTTTGAGCTCAGAACCTCTGACTTGCTTATATCATGTTGCTTCCTATCACTAGTGTTATCATTACAATATATCATTGTTGCCTTCATCACTCGCACCATTATACCCACTGTCATTATCGCCATAGCTACCATCCAGTCATCATCACCATCACAGCCACCATCATTATCATCACTCTCACAATTACCCTCCCTATCACAGCCACCATTACTTCCAACCTCACTATTATCATTCTCACCATTATACTCACTGTCATTCTCACCATAATCACCATCCAGTCATCATCACCATCACTGCCACCATCATCATCATTACTCTCACAATTACCTTCCCTATCTCTATCACCATAATCTCTCTCACCATCACTATCACTTTAGCAATTACTACAGTATCACTATGATAATTCACATCACCATCACTTCCATTATCACTATCATCAAAACCATCCCAGTTAGAATCACCATGACTACATCATTATCACTGTCACTAGTATTAATATGACTTCGATAAACATAATAATCTATATCAACATCATCACTGTTACTATCATAATTACCTCCATCAATATCACCAGAATTATAACTAAGGCAAAAAAAATTTAAAAAGAATAAAAAAAAGAATTATAACTAAGGCAGGGCAACTGAGATATTTTCCCAGGACATTGACATCCAGGGAGGCATGCTTCCTCTGAATGTCCATCTGGAGATGGTCATCCTCTGTGCTTTCCCATGCTCCTCCTGAGGCCTGAATCACAAAGGATGATCCCTGTTCCTTCACTTGATCCTGGGCTACAACCCCCAGGATCCTATCACCATTACCCGAAACAATCATTAGGAGTTGGGGGGAGAGAGTCAGACTCTCTGGGGAATAAGCCTCTCCTTCCCTTCATATAGCTGAACTCAGAAAGAATGTCCCTTGTGTTATCAGTCACTTCCCTCCCAATTGTTTTTGTTTCAGATGAATCAATTCCTAGCTATCCCCTTCACTATCACTATTACTGTTATTTTCATCATCATTATTATTATCACCATCATCCCCCATAAAAGGCCATTCATAATTTTCCTTAAAAATAATGATAAATGTTGGAGTGGATGTGGGAAAACTGGGACATTAATATATTGTTGGTGGAATTGTGAATGGATCCAGCCATTCTGGAGAGCAATTTGGAACTATGCTCAAAAAGTTATCAAACTGTGCATACCATTTGACCCAGCAGTGTTTCTACTGGGCCTATATCCCAAAGAAATCTTAAAGGAGGGAAAGGGACCCAACATGTGCAAAATTGTTTGTGGCAGCCCTTTTTGTAGCAGCAAGAAACTGAAAACTGAGTGGAGAATGGCTGAATAGGTTATGATATATGAATGTTATAGAATATTGTTGTTCTATAACAAATGATCAGCAGGATGATTTTAGAGAGTCCTGGAGAGACTTACATGAACTGATGCTAAGTGAAATGAGCAGAACCAGGAGAACATTGTACACAGCAACAACAAGATTATATGATGATCAATTCTGATGGACATGGGTCTTTCCAACAATGAGATGATTCAGATCATTTCCAATAATTTTGTGATGAAGAGAGTCATCTACACCCAGAGAGAGGACTGTGGGAACTGAGTGTGGACCACAACATAGTATTTTCACTCTTTCTATTGTTTGTTTGCATTTTGTTTTCTTTCTCAGTTTTTTCCCTTCTTGATCTGATTTTTTTGTGCAGCAAGATAATTGTATAAATATGTATACATAATTAATTGGAGAATGGCTGAATAAATTATGGTATATGAATGTCATGGGATATTATTGTTCAGTAAGAAATAGCCAGCAGGATGATTTCAGAGAGGCCTGGAGAGACTTGCATGAACTGATGCTGAGTGAAATCAGCAGAACCAGGAGAACATTATACATGGCAACAAGACTATACGATGACCAATTCTGATGGACATGGTTCTCTTCAGCAAAAGTGATTCAAATTCAAATTCAATTTTTATGTGATTCAAACCAGTTCCTATTGTTCAGCAATGAAGATAGCCATATGCATCCATGAGGGAACTGAGTGTGAACCACAACATAGCAATTTAACGCTTTCTGTGAATATTTCCATGCATTTTGTTTTCCTTCTTAGGTTGGTTTTTCTCTCTTTCTAGATCAGATGTTCCTTGTGCAGTAAGATAACTGTATAGATATGTATACATATTTTAGATTTGTCATATAATTTAACACATTTAGCATGTATTAAATTACCTGTCATCTAGGGGTGGGGGGTGGGGGGAAGGAGGGGAAAAACTTGGAACAAAAAAAAGTTTTACAAAGATCAATGTAGAAAAATCACTCATATGTTTTGTAAATAAAAAGCTTTTAATAAAAAAATAAATATGTATACATACATTTTATTTATTTATTTTTATTTTATTTTATTAAAGCTTTTTATTTACAAAACACATGCATGGGTAATTTTTCAACATTGACCTTTGCAAAATCTTCTGTTCCAAATTTTCCCCTCCTTCCTCCCAACCCCTTCCTTAGATGGCAGGTAATCCAATACATGTTAGATATGTTAAAATATATGTTAAATCCAATATATATATCCAATGTGAATTTTTATGCAGTAGGGGAATCGGACCCAAAGCTGTTCAGCTTGAGCTAATGTCCCCACCCTGATTCCAGAGGGGGAAATGAGGGATAAAGTTTAAAGCAATTTTTTCCTTTGGAGCAGCTGATACAAACTTCTTCATCCCTGACTTCAGAGAGAGAAATGTACAAAATAGGAATAGTGCATCTATACACATATTTACAAAGTGCATTGCCATATGTTATCTCCTGATCCTTTGAGGTAGGTTCAACAATTATTCCCCTTTTATAAACGGGAAAACCGAGGCTGAGACATTAAGTCATTTGCCCAAGATCACAGACCTAATAAGTAAGTAACCTCTTTCCCTTCAGACCCTTAGCCTTTTCACATTATTAAGTCCACGCCTCTATTTGCCTCAGTTTCTTCATTTGTAGAATGAGGATAAGAATGGTACCCCCTCCCAAAATCATTGTAAGATCAAATAAAATAATAATTGTGAAGCACTTAGCATAAAGAATGGCACAAACTGAGCTTTATATAAATGGTTTGCTGTTGTTGTTGTTGTTATTGTTGAAGGCAAAACTATCTTTCCAGTCACCTAGCTTTGTAACTTTACCTTTATCAAGGGTTTCTTGTTCTTTCTCATCTCCATGTATCTGAACAGTTGCCAAGCCTTAATATTTCTACTTCCACAACATCCCTTAAATTGGATCCATTCTCTCCACTGGCATAACTATCACTTTAGCTCAATCTCTGAAAACCCATCACTTACATCATAAGGAACACTCTCCTAAGTGGCCTGCCTGCCTCAACTCCCTCCACACTCCCACTCATTCTATGCAATGCTGCTGCCAAACTAATTTTTCTTAATCCCAAGTCTGACTTTGTTGTTCTATTCAATCAACTCCAGTATTTTCCTCTCAACCTGGAGGATAAAATACAAATTCTTCTGTTTAGTTTTGAAAGCCCTTAACAACCTGCCCCCAATTTATCTTTGAAACTTCACTGAGATCTTATTTCTCCTCCTCCTGCACTCTTCAATCTAGCCACCCTGGCTCACAGAGACCTGGACTTCTTTTTTTTCTATTTCTCACAAAGTTTAGTCACTCCATCCATCATCTCCCATCTCTGTGACTTTGCATTAATGGCTCCTCATGCCTGGAGTTCCCTCCCTCCAATCTTCCTTTGATAATATCCCTTTCTTCTTTTAAGATGCTCAGGAACTGTCTTCTGCAGGAAGTCTTTCCCAATCTTTTCAATCCCCCCAAAATGCTTTGCAATTAATTACTTTGTATACATTTGTATTTATTCACTTTATGCTGTATATATTTTTACATAATTGTTTCTTCTATTAGAATATAAACTCATTTTGATTAGCCCTTGTTCCATTGCATCCTTAGTACCTAGGACAGTGTTCAGCTCATAGTAGGCACTTAATAAGTACTCGATTCATGATTACTAGGGGATGGAAAAGGATAGGTATCATGGGTTTTTTGTGTCAGCAGAGAAAGGATGGCCTTGGAATATCACTGACTTTTTATGCAGCAGGGGAATCGAACTCAAAGTCTTTCAGCTTGAGCCAAAGCCCCCACTGAGATTTTAGAGGCAGGAATGTTTAAAGCAATTTTCCCTAAATTGTCATGGAGCCAAGATCCAACCTAACCTTGTGAGTATAGTCTTTAGTCAGGTTCTTCTAATCTAATTAACCCTACTCATTCCTCTCATCTTTCCCCATGACATCTCCTTTCAACTAACAATCACTAAGAGGAGATGCTGAAAAAGGAGAGGGATAGGTGAGTAGGAAAGCAGTACTGAGGTTACATTGCTCAGACCCTTTGCCACAATCGAGGGCCTATTTGAAAGGCTGTGTTGTTATTTAAGGCACCTTCTTGAAGGTACCTTCTAGGAATCACTGGGCAGCAGTCATAGAGAAATCAGCCAAGAGACGTTGACAAAGGCCCCCTCTGCAGGCCATTTCTTGGAGCCATAGTCTGTCAGAGCTAAATGAAAACATTAAAGCATCCCTTCAACCCTTACCCAAAACAGGAATCCCACCCACAACCCAAACAAATAGTAATTCAGAAATGATGACTCTCCCAGTTATACTCAAAGATGGTCACCCAAGTCTTCTCTTCTGTTGGTTAAACATCCCCAGCTCCTTCAACCAATCCTTTTTTATGATCTACTCTTCAGTCCCCTCTCCATCTCAGTGGAATTTGGGGAGGCTGATTTTTCCCTCAGTCCAGGGACTTTTGTGTTTTCTCAGGCCAGGTGTAAATGTAGACCTGACTTAGGTGTAGGTCTTGCACGTCCTATACAGAATTGGAAACAAAATGAGACACTTGTAGACCATCTAAAAGTCAACAAAGGGAGGTTTACTGAGTCATTGCATGGAAAGGACATTCAGCAAGGACACAGCATTGATTCAGGTAGATGTACTTCCCCTCCTTGTTTCCATATGGAAACCTGTCTGGCCAACATGGTGTATTGGGTGTGTTGACTCACCCAGCAATGGGATGTCTGCCAAGTCTGAAGGACATTGAGACCTTGTGGGCTGATGCCTTTTATGTTCTAAGCAACCAGAAATCCTCCTCAATGGCTCAAGTCTTAGATTTCTAGACTTCCCAAGTCACAGGAACAACTTCTATGTCTTTTTTTAGAGGAAAAAAACACTAGCCTAGCCTATATAATGAATATTGAGTATTGTTCCTACCCCAGGCTATGACCTCCTCTTCCTTCCCACTATGAGCTATATTACCAACACCCCTACACACACACACACACACACACACACACACACACACAATCTTTTTTCCTTTTTTCCTCAGCTTTTCTCATTAACCCCTAATACTCTGAATAGTGGTTTATAAATTATAGATTTTAGGGTTAGAAAGGACCTTAGAGGCCATCGAATCCAACATACAAAACAAATCCTCATTATCACATAGCCTAACAATTGGTCATCCAACCTCTGTCAGAGGAACTCCAGAAAGGTAAACCTACTCCCTTTGGAGGCAATGCAGTCCTTGGGATAGCTCTAAATGTTAGGAAGTGTGTGCTGATCTCAAGCCCAAATTTCCTGTTTTGCAAGTCTTACTTAGGGGCTTGTTGGAGGACACATAGTGAGTGAATGACCGGGTCATCTTCTTCCTTTTATTTTTTTTTTTGGCTGAGGCAATTGGGGTTAAGTGACTTGCCCAAAGTCACACAGCTAGGAAGTATTAAGTGTCTGAGTCCAGATTTGAATTCAGGTCCTCCTGACTTCAGGGCTGGTACTCTAACCATTGAGCAACCTAGCTGCCCTGACAGGGTCATCTTCTAACAAATCTCCCAGGCTCATAATTTTCCCTGTATTCTTTTATAGAGCTTATTCTCTCTCAGCCTTCACTTCTTCTAATTGAAGAAAACTGTCTTCATCTCAGGCTGTTTGGCATTTAAAACTCTTCACAACCTGGCCCCTTTTTCATCCATGTTCCTCCCTTTCATGAACTTGGCTATATTGGCCATTCCTTCTTATTCTTCTAATCCATCTCCCAATTCACATACCTACAATATACTCCCTCATCTCTGCTTCTTGCAATCTCTAATTTCCTTCAAAACATAACTCAGGTTCCATCTTTCATGAGAACCTTTTCTTGATCTGCCCCTTACCCTTAGGGCCTTGTGTCCTTCCTCCCAGAACTACTTTTTTGTATTTATTTTGCATATATTCTTCTGTATCTTCCATTAGAATGCAAACCTCTTGAGGGCAAATCTGTCTCTCTTTTATTTTCTCTCTGTCTGTCTGTCCCTCTCTCTCCCCAAGTCAAGCACGGTTAAGTGACTTACCCAGAGTCATACAGCTAGTATGTGTCAAGCTTCTGAGGGTGGATTTGAACTCAGGTCCTCCTGATACCAGGAGGGCAGATACCTTTCATTTCTGCCTTTGTATCCCTAGCACTTAGCATAGTGCCCAGCACATACTATATACTTAATAAATGCTTGCTGATTTACTGGTTGGTGGCTTGGCCGTAGATTATTCATGAAGACAAATACAGAGATGAGATGATGCTCATGAGTCTAGGGATCTATGGGAAGATTGAAATCACATTCATTCAGCAAATACAGTTTAAAGTACTTGTACACATAAGGTCCTTTGTCTGGTGTTGTGACTATATATATGAAAACAAGAGAGTTTTTACCCTCAAGAAACATATTAGAATGGAAAGTTTGTTAAGACCATAATTAAATAGGTAGCCTATATAAAATATTTGGGACTTTATCTCAACTCCCACTTGTTCCAATGAGTGAGTGCTGCAGAGGGCTGGCAGGTATATCTGCCCCTCAGACTCTGCCTAAAGGCCTGGGAGATCCCTCAGAGCAGAGGGAAGGGCTGATGTGGGCAGGAACTATACCTCTGCAGCCATTCCCATTGACTTCAGGGTATAGAATGGGTTAACTTTTGGAGGCATTGATGAAATGGTATACAATTTCCCCAAGAGGACAGCAATCTAAATCTAACCTCTTCTATATTCTGAGTACACTAATACTTCTCTATATAGCTCCTCCCAGGGCTTCCATTTTGGGGAAGAGCCAAGGTTGGCAGCTTTTAGTCCCCTCCTGGTCTTGTTCTTACTTTCTGGACCTTCAAACCATGTCTCTGCTTCTGTCTTACCTTTTTCTAGAACTTCTCACTTTGGAACATATAAATGTGCATGTAGCCTTTTTCACTTGGAACACCTCTCTGCAAGTCCCACTCCCTTCCCTTTTTTGTGGAAGGGCCTAGATTTGCCAGATTTTATCCCCCTCTCGGATCTGTCCCTGGCTTTCCAGATCCCCAAATCTTGCTCCAATACAAAGAACCTTCATCATTATCCCCTTTTTATCTATTTTGTTTGCTGGCTTCCTTCACTGGAAAGTGAACTCCTTAAAACAGAGACTGTCATTCTTTGTGTTTGTATTTGGGTCCTCAGCACTCAGCACAGTATCTGGAACATAGTAAGTGCTAAGTAAATTCTTGTTTCCTACCATCCTTATTTCCTATAGCCTGAAAACTCTTGGACTTTTGCAGTCTCTATTAAATCTTTCTGATACAGTATAAAAAAAAAAAAAAAGCATTGGACATACAAGTCCAAAGGCCTGAGTTCAAGTCTCCCTTGTGCCCCTTTCTGGGACTCGGCTTTCTCATCTATAAATAAAAAGGTTGGAATAGATGATTTCTATAATCTTCTCCAGATCTGACATTCTTTGTTCTACTCTTCAGTTCTAAAATTCTATTACTTTGGCCCCAGGACCCCCCCATAGAAAATTTCTGTGTAATTTGTAGATTGATTGCCCTAGGACATAGGAACCACTAGATGGTGCTGTGGGAGTGTATAGCCAGCTGCCTGGACCTCTTAATCACCCCAGGTGTATGCAATCAAGTATCCACTGGCTCTGTTCCCTACCTTACATACCTTGGGGTCTTATGTCATTTAGAGGTATGTATGAAAATTGATCTCTTAGCTCTAGTCCCCTCTTACGTGTCTATACTCTTTTCTTTCCTTTCCAGCATGCTTTTCATAATTACTTGAGCTTCACATGCATAGTTAGAACATTCAATCAGATTAGCAATAACATAATAAAATAGGGTTAATGAGGGTTAGTATTAACTCCCATTTTCCCATTCACATGAGCACAAATTTTAATCTCCCTATTCAAATTATTTCATTCTTTCCAATTTCCTGCAGAAATAGAAGTATTTTAGAATAGTCAGAACATTGGGAGGCCCATTTGCCCCATCACTGAAGACAACATGGACTTTGTCTACACGGTCCTAAAATTACTGCCTTGTCCCCTGAACTTTGACAGTCGCTGTGGGGCTCCTGATTCAGGTCAACTCATTGTTGTCCTTTCTGCTGCCATATCCATTGCATCTCAGCTAACTCACCCCTTCAACATTTTGCTGCAGTTGCTGCCCATGCCTTGGTCTTGATCAAGGCACTTAGCACAGTGCCTGGGACATAAGTGCTGGAATAAACACGTAGGATTGCTCCCTCTCAACTACTTTGAGCTTCTCCATTCATCTTCAAAAGTTCCTGCATTCCTCAAAGTTTCATATCACCACTGTCCATTGCCCATATTTGAATGGACAAAAACCAAGCACATGAAATGGATCTTAATAAATTGGGGGTGCTAGTACAATTATAAGATAATAGCAAGAAAAGGGAAGATGTAGATTAATTCAGTGGTCTTCAGCCTGAAATTCTTGCCCTTCCACAATCTGGTCTCACCTTATCTTGCCCAAACTTATTCCCACCTTACCCCTCCCCCCAAGTTATACATCTACCTTCTATGATCATCTCAGCCCATGCTACTGCTTGACTCTTTTAAATTAAATTCCCAGAAAAGGACTTTGTATATAATAAACATATGGTAGATGAATGAATGAATTCTTACAGCTTTTAAAGCCTAGAACACAGTTTAGCATTTATTTATAATAGCATTAAAATTAATTATAATTTGTTAACAAGATGTTATTATTCTATTAACTGATATAATATTTTGACATTTGAGATCATAGTCATTGAGATGATGGACTAGCCTTTCCTTAAACAACTTCCTCAGTAATAATCTTCAGGATTTCTTTTGGCCCCATTCAGACTTTTCCCTAAAAGCATCAACATTTGGCTTATGTCTCTCTAAGGAATCTTAACTCTTTTGGAACTAAGGCTGGCAGAATAATAAATACAGAATAAGTTTTATTTAACTCAACAGAAAACAACAGAGAGATTAATATATAAGTCCTTTAACTTTTAGAAAAACTTTCTTCCCTCTTCTGGATTGTGGACTACCCAAGACTTATATCATTCACATGATTATGCAAAGGGATAGGTCTAGGTTGCTCCATGCTACTTTCAATTCTCTGCTTAACTGATACTTCCTACACTTAGTTGCATAGAAGTCACAAGTTTGGTCTTTGAGACTTTCTTCCAGAGCAAATGAAGCTGAATATCATCCCCTCTCCTCTTTTCTATGTCAAAGGAGATTACACATCTTTCACATTAACTATGAGTGCTTATGATTCTCTGTTAAAGATGTTAATAACTTCTAAGAACTGTTAAGATTCTTCTCAGGTCCATGTGTGGCCAAAACTTTTTTTTGGCTGTCTCTCTTTCCATTTCCATGTCCAAGTCTCCCCATCCTTAAATAACCTTCACTAGACTTCATCATCTTTCTAGCTATTACCCTATATGTTTCTTCCCTTTCTCAGACAAACTCCTAGAATAAATAGAGACATTCATTGCCTCTCCCACCACTTACTTCTCAGGTCTTTGAAATCAGACATATGGCCTCTTCATACAAATGAAGCTGCTCTCTCTAAATAAATGATTTCTTAATTGTCAAATCAAAAGAGGTTCTTACTTCAATCCTCATCCTCTTTGACCTGGCAGCATTTGCATTTGATACTAACCAACCTTTCCTCCAGGATACTCTCTTTTGGGTTGAAGAGACACTATCTTTGGGTTAAAGAGACACTATCTTCCATTAATTCTTCTATGACTATGATCAGTCCTTATTGGTCTTTTTTGTGCACTCTCTCCTCTTCCTCCTCCTCCTCTTTCTCCTTTCTGTCTTTCTTCTTCTTCTTCTTCTTCTTCTTCTTCTTCTCCTTCTTCTTCTTCTTCTTTCTTCTTCTGCTGCTGCTGCTGTTGCTTCTCCTGCTGCTTCTGTTTCTTCTGTTTCTTCTTCTGCTTTTTCTCTCCTCTCTCTCTTTCTCTCTGTCTCAGTCTCTACCTTTTCTCTGTCCTCTCTGTGTCTGTTTCTCTCTTCTCTGTGTTTTTCCCTCATTCCCTCTTGCTCTCCCTCCCCTCTTTTTTCTTCTCCTAGATCTAAGTATTTAATTTTAATCTTTCCCCTGAATTCAAGTCCTGAAAGTTCCAACTGTCATTTGGACATATCAAACTTAACATGTTTAAAGCTGTAGCAATTATCTTTCCTCCAAAAACTTACCCATCTTCTGAACATCCTATCTCTGTCAAAGGGACCAATCTTTAGTCATTCTGATCTATATCTTGCCACTGGACCTAGATAGTACTGAAGGAGAAAGTGAGGTAAGGGACCTTGCACACCCTTCCCTCACTGAAATCCAATTCACTAGCATGTCAATAACATTCACTCCTTGATGTCATGGTCCTCTTCAAGAAGGAACAGACAGCAACAATTTCTGTTAAAAGTATCACCATCCTTCTGATCTCCCAAGTTCATAAGCTTGAATCCTCATTTCCCTTTGCCCCACATGGCCAATTCATTGTCAAATTTTACTTCTATCATACCTCATCTACCTTTATCCTTCCTACTTACTAACACAGCCACTGCCTCAGCTCAGGCTTTCCAGCTCCTTTTGGCTCAAGCTATTCTAATTTTCAATTTTCAATTAGTTTCTCTGCCTCAACTCTCTCTCCCTTCCAAACCAGCTTCCATACAACTGCCAAAAGGATTTTCCTTAAACATGGCTTTGACTATGAATCTCCTCCATTCAGCAAACTTTTAGAGCTGCCCATGGCTTCTAAGATTAAAAAACATTTTTCTGTTTGATTTTTAAAGCCCTTTACAATGGCTTCAAACTGGTTCCAATTTACTTTTCCAATGTCTTTTTACATTAATCTTCCATTATTCTATGGTCCAGCCAAATTGATCTTCCTGTTCTTCACATATAGTACATTACCTCCCATCTATGTGCTTTTGCACTGGCTATCCCTCATGCCTGAGATTCCCTCTCTCTCTTCCTCCACTCCTCTGTCACATAGAATCTTCCTTCAAGACTCAGTTTAATATCTTTTATATGAATATTTTCCTGACTTCCCTAACTGCTAGAGCCTTCCCTCCTTAACCTCTTTTTATAATGATGTTATATTTATTCTCTTTATATTCATATAGATACCAGTTATCTCCCCAATAAAATATAAGCTTCTTGAGGATAGGGACTCTGTAGGAGAAAAGTAAGTATATTCCAAGCATTAAGCACAGGGTTTTGTACCTAGTAGGTTCATATTTATAGAGTTGTAATGAACAAGTTTCTAAAGCCCTTTTTTCCAACCCTCTGACTGGTTTGCTTACCTGAAATGATTAGAGGCCTGAAACAACTCCAGACAGGGAAGAATCCAGCTTGAAATTGTGTGACTCAGGTTTTCCCAGATGGAAGAACTCAGACTGGGAAAGCTCCCAGGGGGCTGTATTCATAGGTTCATAGGAATTTGTTCTGGAAAGAGCTTATAAAGATCATCAAGTCTAGGTGCTGCATTTTACAGATAAAGAAACTGAGGTCTAAAGGGGTCCATTGACTTCCAGAGCTAGGATTCAAACAAAGAAGACCCTCTGATTATAAACCTTGCTATATTTCCTAACTCAGCTATAGAAGGGAAAGCGTCCAGGAAGAAAACTTGGACTGTAAGAGTAGGGGAAGATGACTTAGTTCTGTAAAGACACAGCCTTAGATATTTATAAGGGATTTACAATATTCAAGGAAGACTTTTGACTTGGGAAGAATAGCTGTTGAGATCTATTTCTTGGAGCATCTATAGACTGGATTTCATCTGATCTATTTTTCTACAAGCTTCCAAACTATTCAATATTGGGGATCCCTGAGAATATCGGATATGGGGGAGTTGAATGGGGCTAAAGGGAAATGGGGATAAAAGGCAAAAGGAGAAGCAAGAGGGCTTTGGGATATGGATGGATCGAATACCACAGACTCCTCACTAGGCTCTGATTGTCTGAAGAAAAATGGAAACCCTGTGTCTAGGAAACAGGGAGCTGCAATAAAGTAGTAAAGAGATGGTTTTGGAGGGCTGCTTAATTGTGGCACACAGGGGGTGTTAATGATGGATGCCAATCTGCCGGGAAGGGCAGAGAAGTCCCATGGTCCCTTGTGAGCTTGCTGGGAATGTCTGACTGCTGGAAAAAACCAAGTTTTCCTCGAGGGAATGTCAGGAAATGGCCTAAGACAGGGGGGAACCAGTACTTGCAGCTAAACCCCAAGGTTTAGTGTAATCCCAGAGCTCATTCTCTGTTTTTTGACTGGGCTTCACTTAGAGACACGAGCTTGGTGGTCCCTGTCCCAGCTTGGACGCTAAGCTACCAGGTCTTCCCCCAACTTTCCTGGTCTTGGCCTGGAAACCACCTTCTTCCCCTTAACTTAACTGATGTAGAGGGTGGGTTTTTCTGAAAAGTCTTTTAATAGCCACTAAGGAAAAGGAAAAATAAAAGGGAATGCAGAAAACAGGCCTAATGAGTTACTGATCCCAGGAGGGATTTTTTTTTCTTAAGAAGGCCCTCATCTAGCCATGAAGGCTGGCACAATTTCCTCTGCTAATGACCTGTCCCTTCACCCGAAAAAGAGCCCTGGATTCAATTAAATTCAACAAACATCTATGTAGAGTGCACTGGGGACAAGGGGGAGATCTAAAGTAAGTGCTGTACAAAAATGTGAACAGAGAAAGAATTCATTTTCAGGCAATAGCTGAAAATACGACTGGTATTTGCCAGCCAGGGACAACACTGTGCATTACCTAGGAAAGGAAGGGGAGTCTGTGAAGGTATGGGATGCAGAGTCTGATGAAAGCCTTGTAATCTCATTCTCACCACACACGTTAGATAGACTCATTCTCTCTCTACCTCACGCTATGAACATCCCAAGTCACGGTCTTGTTCTCTGCCATTAGCTTGAGCTCCCACCAGTAGTGTTCTCCCCATCACAAGGGACCTGTTACTATGTTCTGGTCCCATTTAACCACTGAACATCAATTAACTTTTTATTAGAAGAATAAATATTTTCCCCAATACATTGGGGGCTATTCTCCTTTATATCACTTCAGTCCCTGAGGAGAGTAGACTCAATTTAGCTCAGTTCCTACATGGTATCAATCCCTTCAGGTTCCCATCCAAAAGCAGCATCCTGCTGGCTTAGTCATTGTCTCAACTAT
>JAJPUD010000874.1:390379-434919 GCA_023553655.1 Myrmecobius fasciatus
GTGGGATCCATTCATGTGTCAGATCTATATGTATAACTATGGTCATGTACATGAATATGTGTGTTCTTTTAATATCCTCGTCAGTATAGTCACATCAAAAAGCAAAACTTAGTTTTGACTTTTTGTGTTCTAAATTCCCCCATCTTAAATAAAACTAAAAGTTGGTTTTATGAAAAAACCAACAAAATAGATAAACCTCTAGTTAATTTAATTAAAAAAAGGAAAGAGGAAAATCAAATTGTTAGTCTCAAAAATGAAAAGGGAGAACTTTCCACCAATGAAGAGGAAATTAGAGCAATAATCAGGAGTTACTTTGCCCAATTGTATGCCAATAAATTTGATAACCTAAGTGAAATGGAGGAATATCTACAAAAATATAGATTGCCCAGATTAACAGAAGAGGAAATAAATTACTTAAATAGTCCAATTGCAGAAAAAGAAATAGAACAAGTCATTAATCAACTCCCTAAGAAAAAATCCCCAGGACCAGATGGATTTACATGTGAATTCTATCAAACATTTAAAAAACAGTTAACTCCAATATTATATAAACTATTCGAAAAAATAGGGAATGAAGGACTCCTACCAAACTCCTTTTATGATACAGACATGGTACTGATACCTAAACCAGGTAAAACAAAAACAGAGAAAGAAAATTATAGACCAATCTCCTTAATGAATATTGATGCAAAAATCTTAAATAAAATATCAGCAAAGAGATTACAGAAAATCATTCCTAGAATAATACACCATGACCAAGTAGGATTTATACCAGGAATGCAGGGATGGTTCAATATTAGGAAAACTATTAACATAATTGACTATATTAATAACCAAATTAACAAAAAACATATGATAATCTCAATAGATGCAGAAAAAGCATTTGATAAAATCCAACATCCATTCCTATTAAAAACATTAGAGAGTATGGGAATTAATGGACTTTTCCTTAAAATAGTCAGTAGCATCTATTTAAAACCATCAGCTAGCATCATATGTAATGGTGATAAACTGGAACCATTCCCAATAAGATCAGGGGTGAAACAAGGTTGCCCACTATCACCATTACTGTTCAATATTGTATTAGAAATGCTAGCCTTGGCAATAAGACAAGAAAAAGAGATTAAAGGAATTAGAGTAGGTCATGAGGAAACCAAATTATCACTCTTTGCAGATGATATGATGGTCTACTTAGAGAACCCTAGAGAATCAACTAAAAAACTATTAGAATTAATCCACAACTTTAGCAAAGTTGCAGGATACAAAATAAATCCACATAAATCATCAGCCTTTTTATATATCACCAACAAAATGCAACAGCAAGAGATACAAAGAGAAATTCCATTCAAAATAACTATCGATAGTATAAAATATTTGGGAATATATCTGCCAAGGGAAAGTCAGGATCTCTATGAGCAAAACTACAAAACACTCTCCACACAAATAAAGTCAGATCTAAACAATTGGAAAAACATCAAGTGCTCTTGGATAGGTCGAGCAAATATAATAAAGATGGCAATATTACCTAAACTAATCTATCTATTTAGTGCTATACCAATCAAACTCCCAAGAGATTATTTAATTGAACTAGAAAAAATAACAACAAAATTCATCTGGAAAAACAAAAGGTCAAGAATTTCAAGGGAATTAATGAAAAAAAAATGCAAATGAGGGTGGCCTAGCTGCACCAGATCTAAAACTATATTATAAAGCAGTGGTCACCAAAACCATTTGGTACTGGATAAGAAATAGAGTAGTGGATCAGTGGAATAGGTTAGGTTCACAGAACAAAATACTCAATGACAATTGTAATCTAGTGTTTGATAAACCCAAAGACCCCAGTTTTGGGGATAAAAACTCACTATTTGACAAAAACTGCTGGGATAATTGGAAACTAGTATGGAAGAAATTAGGCATTGACCCACACCTAACACCATATACCAAGATAAGGTCAAAATGGATTCATGATCTAGGCATAAAGAATGATATTATAAACAAATTAGAACAATGTAGGATGGTTTACCTCTCAGACCTGTGGAGGGGGAAGGAATTTGTGACCAAAGAAGAACTAGAGGTCATCATTAATCACAAAATAGATAAGTTTGACTATATCAAGTTAAAAAGTTTTTGTACAAACAAAATGAATGCAGACAAGATTAGAAGGGTAGCAGTAAACTGGGAAAATATTTTTACATCCAAAGGTTCTGATAAAGGCCTCATTTCTAAAATATATAGAGAATTGACTCAAATACATAAGAATTCAAGCCATTCTCCAATGGATAAATGGTCAAAAGATATGAACAGACAATTTTCAGATGAAGAAATTGAAACTATTTCCGGTCACATGAAAAGGTGCTCCAAGTCACTATTGATCAGAGAAATGCAAATTAAGACAACTCTGAGATACCACTACACACCTGTCAGATTGGCTAAAATGACAGGAAATGATAATGATAACTGTTGGAGGGGATGTGGGAAAACTGGGACACTGATACATTGTTGGTGGCACTGTGAACGGATCCAACCATTCTGGAGAGCAATTTGGAGCTATGCTCAAAAAGTTACCAAACAGTGCATACCATTTGACCCAGCAGTGTTTCTACTGGGCCTATATCCCAAAGAGATTTTAAAGGAGGGAAAGGGACCCACATGTGCAAAAATGTTTGTGGCAACCCTTTTTGTAGTGGCAAGAAACTGGAAATTGAAAAGATGCCCATCAATTGGAGAATGGCTGAATAAATTATGGTATATGAATGTTATGGAATATTATTGTTCTGTAAGAAATGACCAACAGGAGGATTTCAGAGAAGATTGGAGAGAATTGCATGAACTGATGCTGAGTAAAATCAGCAGAACCAGGAGAACATTATACACAGCAACAAGACTATATGATGATCAATTTTGATGGACATGGTTCTCTTCAACAATGATGTGATTCAAACCAGTTGTTCTGCGATGAAGATAGTCATATACATCCAGATAGAGGCCTGTGGGAACTGAGAGTGAACCACAACACAGCATTTTAACGCTTTCTGTGAATATTTCTATGCATTTTGTTTTCCTTCTTAGGTTGTTTTTTTTCTTCTTCTCTTTCTAGATCTGATGTTTCTTGTGCAGTAAGATAACTGTATAGATATGTATACATGTACTGTATTTGTCATATAATTTATCCTATCTAGCATGTATTAGTTTACCTGTCATCTAGGGGTGGGGAGTGGGGAGAAGGAAAGGAAAATTTGGGGGAAAAAGGTTTTTTTTTTGCAAAGGTCAATGTTAAAAGGTCACTCATGTTTTGTAAATAAAAAGCTTTATAAATTCCCCCATCTTTCTAACAGACCTCTCTAACTTCTAATTCTCTATGTCCTTAGGTTCCTTCTAGCTCAAATATTTTATATTTTAATGTCTTTTTGAGTACTTGCATTTAATGGTCCCATGAAACTAAAACCCAGAAAAATTAAACACTTCTCTTGTTCTTATAGCTCCTGAGGCAGACTTTGATTTGAATACAGTCTCTGACTCCAAGTACAGTATTTTTTTGTAGTCTCCTTTTCCCCCAACCTCATCCTTCTGTGAGCTCCAATAGCTGGTTCATTATTTCTGCCCTTTGTTGTACTCTGGGACCCTGTATTGTGGTCACGAAGCCATGGAATCATGTTTCTAAGACCATTCTAGTGCGGTGGAAATAGTGTAGGATTCTGAATCAGAAACCTGGGTTTGAATTCTCATATTGACACATATTATATAGGCATTTATAACCTGTGTTCCCTTATTAACTTGTTATATGGACACTTATAACCTGTGTTACCTTTTTGACTTATTTGGACAATTATAAACTGTGTTACTTATTAACTTATTATATAGGCACGTATAACCCATGTTACCTTGTTAACTTATTATGTGCACACTTATAACCCATGTTACCTTATTAATTTATTATATGAGCACTTATAAATTGTACTACCTTCCCCTTCTTCCCCTTTCTTTTCTCCCCACCTTCCTCCCTCCCATCTCATCCTCCCTACTCTCTCTTCCCCACCATCCTTTCTCTCCTCTCCCCTCTGCAGTTCTCTCCCCCTTCTTAGTCTGCTCTAGTTCTCAGTTTAGGAGAAAAAAAAATATCTGTTGTAGTCAGAGAAATTCCACTCCCTGAGCCTGCCCTTCAAACCCGACAGGTTTATTTTTCTAGAGTTCTGAAGAAAAATGCCTCTGATGGCCAGAAGAGAACTTGATTCCTCTTTCCTTGTTTTTGTGTTCCCATGAATTCTGGGGCTTTCTCCTGACACTTGGAAGCTGAGAAGGAAGGGAAGGACAAACTCAGTCTAGAGAAGTGTCTGAGATTCATACTCAGGACATCCAAGTTAAGTTTACCTATGGATGGGACAGATACAGAAAAAGAATTCTTTTTTCTTCTTCTAAAGATGAGGACATGAAGTTAGTGACTTCTATGGACCTTTTCTAAGACTCGGGGCATCGTCTACACAATCCAGGGTACCAGTTTTCACTTCGATCTTCAGGTTGGAACCATGGAAACAGCATTTAATCTGTGATAATGGTTACTAGGGTATAACCTATGCATAAAGAATAGTGGTTGCCCCTCTGCAAAGCTAACAGACCCATGTGGAGTTTAACACAGTAGTCTCATTAGGCTCTTGATTTAATCACCAAACTATCTACCCTTTTCTGTGGGCAGCTAATTTTAACCAAATCCAAATGATTTCCCATAATATACAGTATCTCTAGAGGATACTTGCTCGGAAGACTTTAGGAAATATTTTCCATTGTTCATCCTCGCCTGCTCCTCATTGCCCCCTGTCCTGCTCCAATTCTTCTGAAATTGAGCAAATCATCCTTCTAATATTGTTTCTAATTAACTGAGGGAGAAATATGACCAGATGAATAATAAATACTGTAATCTAATTGCTACCCATAAATCTCCCAAGGTTACCATGTTCTAGTCTTCATTCTGATCCATATTCTCATTGTTCCCTTCTCTTTTTTCCCTGTCTCCATCTTTACTTCCAAGTTGACTGAAAGAGGTGGGTGCCCACGACTGGAACTAATTAAAAACCTTAACTGTGTTGACAGAGCAACTTAGGAAAATAGGTGTTCTTCATGGTCACCCGAGTTCCCATGATCATCCTTGATCCTTCCTTCTTTCATATCCCCCAAATCAGTTCTCTTTGCATCTCCTTCTCTCTAATCACATAACCACTATCCTAGATAATATCCTAATCACCTCTATCTGGATTGGGGGAAATTATTATTTTCTGTTATATTAATAACAAATTATTAAATTAGGATTAAAGTTTTTCCCCTTTATTTCTTTACTTAGGGACTAACCCCTGTAGGCCAGACAGTCTCTGGAGGAGTTGCTGATATAGAATACCCAAATCCTTTGGGTACATGCCCTGGGACCTTGGGCAGGACCCCACCCAGTTAGAAGACCTTGCTTCTGATGAAAGTATAGACAGAATCTAATCTGGGTGAATTCTTGCCCTTAGGAAATAATCCCATGACATTGTACTCTTCCATTGGAATTTAGGGTAACCCCATTTATGAAGGAGAAAACCAACCAGAGTGGTTTGGATAGAGCTGAATCCCTTTGTCCAGATTGCTGGAGGTGGTCAAGTCTCATGATTAAGCCATGTTCTCAGCAGGAGGGCATCCTCCTTAACTTGTCCACCTCCTCATTAGTTGTTCACCAGTCAGTGCTGATTTTCACCTGTTAGGGCTATCTCCTTTTCCAAAGGTATTGCAGTATTCAGTGATCAACATGGTTTGCCTTTGGTTACCAAGAGGGATTACTATCAATTTATTATCTGCTAATCTAATTAACAAATTGATTGTTAATTACCCAGGAGCTCTGTCTCTTGGACTTTTCATTCATTGCAGGGTTATTGTAAATAGCCTCCAAGTGTCCCCTTTCGCCAATCTGCCCTTCACATAGCTGCCAAAGGGATTTTCCTTGAGCACAGATCACTCAAATGCTCAATAAATGCCAGTAGTTCATTATTGTAAACTCCTTTGTTTGGCTTTCAAAACCCATTAGAATCTGGCTCCAAAATATCTCTCAAGCCTTATTATATATTACTCCCTTTTGTGTACTTGACAGTTGAGCCAAGCCAGCTTTCTTACTATTCTTCACATCAAAATCCTTCTCCCCTATGTCTGGAATATACTCTCTTCTTACCATCACTCAGACTTGCTCATTTCTACCAAAGTTCAGTACAAGCATCTCTCCCTCCACAAGACCTTTCCTTATTTCCTCAGCATCGTGACCCACCCTCTATGACCTTGTCTATATTTTGAATATATCTTGTATACACTTGTCAGTATGCATGTGGCTTCTCTTGATAGAATGGAAACTCCTTCAGGGCTGGAATTGTTTTATTTATGTCTGTATATTTCCAACTTTAAGCATAATATCTGACACTGAATTCTTGTTGATTTTAGAGAAGCAAAATTACTTGGGTGATTTTGCAGCAGGGCCAGGAGAAGAAGTCAAGTTTCTCAACCCACAAATCAAATTTTCAAAGTCTAATGCTTTCCTCAAGGATACTATACAAAAGTCAGCATGGTTTACTGAACTTTTGGTCAGAAACACAACCATCCTTGGTTCAAGTCTGTACTCTGTAATTCAGGTTAAATCACTTTCCCTGTCCAGACCTCCACTTCCTCATTTGTAAAAGAAAGAGGAATCATAGACTTTAGCACTGGCTGAGACCTTAGAGGTCACCTGTCTAATCCAAATAAGTGTCTAAGGAATATCCCAGATCTAAATAGTATCACTCACAACATCTGTGAGCCCCGGTTTCTTCATCTCATAGTATGGATCTCTTTCATTTGCCCTTTTCCGTTCCAGGCAGTGTGGAAGAAAAAAAGGAGATGCTCTGGGGAGCTTTAACCCTATGATCTGGGCTGGGTGGTGATGATAGTTTGACTGTTGTTGTTTGTCCTTTGTTTTCCAAGATGACCATGACTTCAGGAAGGCAATGACATGACATGCAAGTGAGTTGGATTTAAGTGAGGTAGGGATGTGCTAAGTCACCAGCTTCACTCTCACTCTGGTGGCCAGATACAGATCAGGATGACTGGAGATGGCCCTGGATGCACTGGGAGACGTTGGCTTTTGCCTTTTGAAGTAAGGTTCCTTAACATGTATCATTTTGACTCTGATAGTCCCCAGAGAAGTCTCAGCAGCCAGGATCCCAAGATGCTACCATAGAATGAACAGGGATTAATATTATGTAAGAACTGAGGTAGATTGTGAACCTAATTCCCCTCCTTTCTCAGACTTCAGTGGTATAGGGGAGATTATGGCTCTGTGGTAGTGGGGGGAAATGTTTGTACTTGTCATGGCTTGGAAGTAAATATTCCTCTGTAATAAACAAATCAGTCAAGTGGTGAAATGGAACTGAAAATTTGGGGTCTTTAAAATTGGGGGAACTCTAACATAACTAACATGTAGTGGATATCCTGCCATCTAGGGGAGGGGTGGGGAGTAGGGGGAAAAATTTGTAACAGAAAGCTTTGTAAGGGTTAATGTTGAGGAATTACCCATACATATGTTTTGCAAATAAAAAGTTTTAATAAAATAAAAAAAATTGGGGGAACTCAACTGATGGGGCTCTACCAATGGCAGAGAAGGGAGAGCCTCCCCTACTCTTTTGGAGCTCCACAGCCTCCTGGGAGAGGGGTGAAAGGTAATTCCCCAGGTCTTCAGAGAATAGGGCCAGAGTGAACCCTGTAATCCTAGAGACTTCCTTCTATTGGTTGGCTCTAGTATGTCCTGCCCAGGTCTTCTTTGTACATGGCTTGCCCCATGTTGTTTTTCTGAGAACAGGGACTGGTTTCTGCCTGTCTTTGCATCTCCAGAATTTTGTATAACGACTGGTACATAGGAGGTACCTCATGCTTGTTCATCAAATGACTGAGTAAAATGGGGGTAGGGATCCCCAAACAACCTTCTCACAGGCTTGCCGTAAAAATGAGATGGATGATCAGTGGCAGAACACTTTGCAAACTGTAAGTCCTGCATCCAAGTTCTTAATTGGAGGGAGTTGCTGGCAACCATAGAGCACCATTACCTTACACCAGGGATTTCTTTCAAACCTCTGGAGTTGGGCTATCTTCCCGAGCCCAGGTTCCTTTTCAGGGAATAGTGAGTTCCCTGGGGAACGAGACCCACAGAGCACCAGTCTAGAGGGGGCCATACTACCTGGACAGTTTCCCTCAGGGCTGTCGGGCTACTGGCCAGCAGCAAACATGTGGAGCTGACAAGAAGCAGGCCCGGCCTCCTGTGGGAGCTGGTCAGCCCCCAGGGGCCATCTGTCTCCATCCCTCTGTCTCCAGTCCTGGGATCCTCAGGGGCTGGACTGCGTCCCTGGAAAGGAGAGGTCTGGAACTCTTTGATGGATATCATGTCACACATCTGGGTCAGGCTGGCCTGACAGGGGCGTGGCTCTGTAACAGCAGGGATTGGACTTTGTCTAATAAGGAGGGAAGGAGAAAAGATGAAAACTACCGCCATCCTGGAGATTCTTCTGAAACGGGGCACTTATGTAACCATGGCTCTGCTCAGTTCACAGCCTGGTCTGGAGGAGTGAGCTCTGGATTCACAGTCTGCAAGACCCAAGCTTGAGTCGGGTCAGTTCTTGTGATTAATAACAATAATAACTAAGAGGAATACAGCACTTTAAGGTTTGCAGAAGGTTCCACATATATCTTCTCATTCAATCTTCACAACAATTCTGGGAGACGGTTGCTATTATTTGTTATTTATTATTATCTTCACTTTACAGATGAGGCAGCCGAGATTGAGAGAGGTAAAGTCACTTGCCCAGGGTCACACAATTAGTAAATATCTGAGGTAGGATCTGAATTCAAGTTTTCCCAGCTCCAATATTATCTAAGGTTCCTACAAGATCTGTTGTCTATCAGTAAGAAGTGATTGAATCAATCATTAGGTTGCTCTTCTCTGCTGATAGTAACTGATCAGATGCTCAATCAATCTTCATCATAGACTTTAGACAAATGTGAAAAGTCTCTGGAGACCATTTGATAAATGACTCCTGGAAGTCTCTTCCAATTGATGGTTAAGTTTTGTCATATCCTCTAGGTCCCATATAAAAATATTTAGTTTGCTAAAATCAATAAGTTCTAGAGAGCAGTAAGACAGGACACCCTGGAGAGTAATTGCCTCAAGGGAAAGCAGGGGTCTCAACTTTGACCTCTAAGTATTTCTCCCTTTCTTCCCCTTTGGGTGAAGGAGGACATTGTGACTTGAAGTGTTTGGAGGATGTTGGGATTCCCATTTTTCCATTGCTATCCTAATAGCATCCTTGGATCCGCTGATGGCAGATGGAACTGAAGACAGACTAGACATAAAGTCCCAATTTCTTAACCAGCAAAGAAATAACAGAATGCTCATTAGCAACTTCTTGAGTATCCTATGAATAGAAGAAAAGCACTTCCAGCAGCTAGCAGCTGTAAGGAGTTACCCTGTGGCCATATGGACTCTCTAAGCTTGAACCCACTTTTTCCCTGGATTGGGGAATGGTGTTTCACATGCTTCTGGGGTTGTTCTTATTGCTAAAAGCTTAATACCATTTCTAAAAATTTCCAATGGCTGAATGACTACATTGATTCTCAATTAATAACTCCAGGTATACCCATGGGGACTTGACCTGTAGCATGAGAGAATTACCTTCAACTCTTTTTGAGGAAGAGATGTAGCTTTGCTCTGGGACCCACAACTAATCCATCACAGTGATGGGCTAATGATCCTCAGAGCTTACATGGGCTACCTGTAAATCCTGCCATCTTATGTTCATATCATGGCCAAGGGTAGTGAAAACAGCACTGTTTTGGGGATTAGCAATAATATTAGGATCAGCACACCGTGTCCCATAGAAAACAGTCCCAAGTGGGGGCAAGCCCATTGGAAGCAGGGTGATCATCAGAAATTATTGGGGGTCCTGTAGTATTAGATGTATGAGCCCCCACCCACCATGTGCACTCACCATAAACCTTCCCTCTGTGTGTGGCCCTCCACATATATGCCCATACACAGTGCCTGGCATATGTTAAATGCTTAATCAATATTTATTGATTTTCACCCACTCAAATGTGCTCTCTCTATTCTTTCTACTGATTTTATGAGACTTTATAGGACATTATATAATAATAATATATTGTTATTTTCTTACTATGCTGTTTTAGTAAATGCCTTTGCTTTGAACAAATTACACTCTCTGAATGACTAGTAAAAGTAAATACATTAATGGGGCTAAGAAGATTTTGTATAGACATGGATTCAAGGATACCCTGAATCAGGAATAGTTTTTTTTTTCCCTGAGCTTTTGCCTTCATTATCTCTTGGGATCCTCAGGGAAATCCTGTGAAAAATGTAATCAAATTATTTTTCTTCACACTTTAAAGTTGAGGAACCTGGAATTTAGAGAATGGAAATGGCTCGCTCATTATCAAACAGCTATTCTGATGATCTGCTAGGGAAGATGAGGAAGAGTCGGGGCATCCCTTCGAGAAGGCTCCCCAAAGGAGGACTCCCTTGGACTTCCTTTCATACAGCCTGGATCCAGGATGGTGCCGGGGGTGGAGGGAGCATATCCTCACCCCTAGGATTTGGGGAGCACCCTAGGCTGGGTCACCCCTGAAGTCACACTGGGCTCTGGAGCCCAGCAGTCAGTCAGATGTTTCACAAGGACACAAGGCCCCGGCTCAGGGGTGGGGGAGGTGTTAGAGGCCCAAACATCTGTCCCGAACATCTGTTTCCTCTTATGCCCAGTTCTGTGGGCTGGCCTCCAATTATCCTCCTCTGTTCCACTCATGGTCCTCCCCCAGTAAAGCCATTGCACAACAGGGCTCCTAAGCCAGCCCGCCGGGCTTCACGGGACTTGGCACCTGCCAGTATTCCCAGCATGAGCCCAGCTGGTGGGGTTCTCTGGTTTTCCCCTCCTGCCCACGCTTCCTGAGGCCTCCTAGGACCATCATCACCACTGGTATCCCTTCTCTTGTCCTGGCCCTCTAAGCACCATGGAGATAGCTCCTAAGAGACCGTCAAGGCATGAAGAAGTCATCCAAGAAAGGAGGGATCACCCAATCCAATTCTTTCATTTTTCTGCTTAATGTTTTGTATTCAAATCCTGTCCCAGACATTTACTAGCTGTGTGACCCTGGGCACATCTTGTTTACCTCATTCATAACAAGGGAAAACAAGCCCCTATCTCCCAGAATAAGGATCAAATGTGAGAATTGTGAAGATCAAATCAGATAATAATTATAAAGTAATTAGCATAGTGCTTGCCACATAGGAAGGGACATATAATAATGTTATTATTATATCCAGAAGAGAAAAAGGAGACTCAGGAAAAGGGAATCACTCACCTGAGAAGCTGAGCCCAGGACTTCTGCTTCCAAATGCAGCCCAGCTGGACGGTCTGGACAGAGCCTCTCTGCCCAATCAGACTCTCTCCTTTCTCAGCAGGGTCTGCAGGAATGGGGATGGGGCCCGTGGAGCTATGGGCAAGCCCTGGATCCCATAGCCCACCACCAGTGGCTGGGAAATGGTGGTGAGTGGAGGGGATCAGTCAGTGGCCAGGAAGGGTCAGGATTAAGCCAGGCTCCAGATTAAGGCTGAGCCTGCGGCCAGAGTCTGTGACCAGGGTCAAGATTAGGTCCCTGATCAGGCTCAGGGCTCTCCGTCTGTAGCCTGAGGCTAGAATGAGGGCTCAGTCTGTGACCAGACTAACGGTTTTAGTCTCTTGCTGGGAAAGAGCATTTTTCTCTGTGTGAGGCTACCAGAAACCTGCAGTCTTGGACGCCTTATAGGCCCATGAACCAATTTCTTGGCAAACGGGTCCAGGCTGCACTGTATCAACACAATTTGGCGTGGTACTTTAAATCCTGAGCATCCTACCTTTCCAATCTCCCCAGTCCCTAACCCCAGAAATGTCTTTTCTTTTTGCCCTAAAATGGGGTCAGGGAAAGACAAAAATAAACTCAAAGGGTCTTCTTGGGCAGTCCTGCCCCAGACCCCCAAGACCTCAATGCGAGGTCTTTCCTCCCATCTTCCCAGGGAGGCTACGAGGGGGTCCTGGAGCTCAGCGTGGCCCAGCCCAGCCCAGCCCAGGCCTGGCCCCAGCCCTGGCCAAGATGTCTGGCAGCTGTGTTTACTCAGAGCCTTCCAAGGAGTGTTCCTGCCCGCGTCTGCCGAACCCGGCTCCCCAGCTCCCATCCAAAGGAAGCTATGTTTCAACAAATCCGTTTCACTGCTAATGGATGTCCTCCTCCTTCCTGCTCCCCCTCGTTATCCACATCCATGGGCTCATCGTAAAGGATGAGTTTGTCTGATACAAGGTAGCAGGTGAAGACCTCCAATCCAGCAAAGGCTCTGCCCTGGATAATAATAATTACTCAGATGAGCGTAGGAGACATTCATCCAGCGCCCTTATTTTACAGAGAAGGGAACTGAAGCTTTAGAAATGTGACTTGCCCAAATTACACAGCTGGTATCAGAACTGTCCAGTCCCACACGTCCAGAGAGCAATTACACTTATTCCTGCACCTAGTTCTGAAAGATGTGCAAAGTTTGCATTACAGGCTGTTTCTTATCTCAATGAATAGTGGACGTATTAATGTTGTTCATGGGAGAAGAGAAAATTAATTAGCTCCAGGACCAGGATTTTTTTTTTCTTTTTGCGGGGTTTGGAATTGAGAGGGAAAACGTGAGCTAGTTACTAAACTCCTTAAGCAAAGAGAAAAACTGGCTTAGACTTTAGTAGAAAAAAGCTGTTGTTATAGACAGACTCAGTGAGTAAAAGAGAGGTTGATGACTGTAAGTGACCATGCTGATTCCTCCTCCTGCACTAGTGTTTGTGTGTATTGAAGGGGCATATGAGAGGGAACTTCTAGTTCTTGAAATATAGGCAGAGATATACTGCCACTTACATAATAGGGCACATGTGAGCTAAAGAAATTTAGGCTGAAGGGAAGCTTGTTAGCAACAGAACAAGGAGTGAAGATGAAAGACAGAGAAAAGAGCCCAGTCAAGTCCAAAATATTTATAGCAGATATATGTCAAAAATATGTATGGTTATATAGTTAGTTATTATATTATATATTACCATGTATAATATTACACATTATATATTACATATATTAAATATATAATTTTTTGTATCAACAAAGCACTGATGACAGGATAGTTACCCACTGATTGAGGAATGGCCAAAGAAACTGTGGTATGTGAACGAAATGGGATCATGAGTCATGTGCCATTAAAAGTGAGAAATATGAAAAGTCCAAAAAGACACTGGAAGATTGGAATGAAATGATAGAGCATGAAGCAAGCAGATCCCAGAAAATTATTTATGCTAGAGGTATCAGGCTTGTAGCCCTCCTAAAAGGAACCTGATTAAAATGTACCTGGGAAATGTTTCACAAAAATGAATAAAAATATAATACAACATAGAAAATGCTAGTACGTGGTTTTCTAAGTCAAATATGAGGCCCTTAAGGATCATTTTCTATTTGCTTGACACAACTGATTTTATACAAAAATGTAAATGAAAAGAAAAATAAATAAATAAGGTCCACTTTATAATTATAATGACTGTCTGACTATAATTAAGATAGGTAAGGGCTCTGCCTTCCTTGCAGAGGAGGGGGCCTATGGCTGTGGAGCATTGCATATATTGTGAGACTTGACTGAGATGTTGGTTTGCTCATCTGCTTTCCCCCTAAACACACACCTCATTTCTATTCTTTGTTATAAAAGATGACTTTTTGGGTGAAAAAGTGAGAAGGGATATATTGGGGAAAGAAGTGGATTTTCAGCTCAGCAGATGGACTGGGAAACAGAAGAACAGGGAGAAAATGAGAGCTAGGGATTTAGCTTCATGGAATGAGAGCCAGGGGACCACCCAGCAGGCTCCCCTCCTCCCCTATCCCACCTCTGGGCATTCAAATAGCCTACCTCCCCAACTACCCCAGTTGAAATTCTTCCCTTCCTCCATTGAAGCACCAACTCTACCACAAAAAAAAAAAATCCAACTTCCCACCAGAAGTAACCTTTCCCACCTTGATCTCTACAGTCTCTATGGTTGATCCCTCCTCTATAATTAAATCTACTTTCATTATAGTTCTTTGTGCGCCTCTCATCTTGTAGGAGGCCTTTCCTGATCTCCTCAGTTGTTAATATTACTACCCTCCAAAAATTATGAGCCTTGATTTCTGATCCAGAAGATCTGAGTTCAAATCCTCATTTTGCCATTTACTTGTGTGACCTTTGTCTTTTGTCATCCAACTCTAGATTGATGATCCTATAATTTCAGACAAACCTCATTGTCACTTATTTCTGCAACTGTTCTATCTCACCTGGAAAAGGTAAGCTTCTTGAGGGCAGGACCTGTATTTTTGTCTTTATGTAGATCTGGGTAAAGTTTACCCCAGGCCCCAGTTATTCTAAATATCAGTATCCACTCAAAACTTTAGTTCCCAAGCTTCAAGCAATAGTTCTCTTTACTATTATGTGGCATGTAGTAGCCACTTAATAAATGCTTGTTCCCTTTCCCCCTTTTCTAGTGAGGGAGGAAATACGGTTCAAAGAAAAAAACAATTACTTATATAGTAAGGAAAATGGCAATAAAACATTTCTCCTCCACACCTGGGGTATGCTATTCCATAAATATGTATACCAAAAATGGGGAGAGCAGATATATCTGGGGAAGATACCCAATGTGGCAAAGCCGAGGACATTTTCTATTGGCGTTTCTCTGCAGCTCCCATCAGATGTATCCCTGCTGGTCTAGGATGGCATGCACTATCTCCTCCGGCAATGTAGAGTATCTACTGGCTAAGTGGGTGACATATTGTCTCTATGTGGTATTGTGCTCTCACGTCTCTGATACCCAGCATTGCTCACTTGGTGCTAGGGTTTCAACTGGACTCCATCAGTCATAAACTTGTAGAGTTCCTCTGCTTTGTGCATCAGCTGGAATCTTTTCTTGGATGGTGTCTCTTTCTCATAGGAAGAGTGGGCTATGTCACTGCTCTCTTAGCCTAAAGCTCAAAGGCTCTAAGTCTGTTGGAGAAACATGGGCTTTAACAAAAAGTCATTGCACTAGGGAACACACACATACTACACACACATCTAATGACTTTTTCCCATAATAAAGTCTGTCTGTTTCCTGGAACCTTGACTAAAGATTTTGGAATGCAGAACCATTCCCCCTAACTAATGATTTCAGTCTTAAATTTATCTATTACTTAGAGGAGGGTCTCTCTCAGAGGCTTTATTCTGACTTAAGTTTAGAAGAGTTTTAGACTTATGGGACTCTGGGCTCTGAATTTTTCTGCCTCATGTGTTCAGGTAAAAAGATAAGGACTAAGTCCTCAGTGGAGAGAGAAGCCACAGTCCTTTATCTCCCCCACTAAACAGGGATTAGTGCTCCTGGGAAGCACTGCCATTTCTTCTATCATTGTTTTTATCTAATCTTGCTTTTAGGTGAAGGAGATTAGAAATGGTTATGTCTTTGTGGGCTCTGAAGGGTCAAGAGAATAAACCATCAAAAACATAGAAATGAAAAGAGAGAAGTCCTAATTGACCTCCCTAGTCCAGTCTAGTAGCAGAGATGTAGGCCCCTCTTCCATTGACCATATTGAATTAAGTAGGGCAGATGCTATGGAGGAATTATGTCAGCTGAGTCCACTATCTTCCCAAGGACCAAGGTGGTAACAGAGAGAGGATGCCCCCAGTGTTGAGGGAAAGGGAAAACATTTGTACTTCTGTCCTTGTTATATTTGGGGAGTAAATATCCCTATGTAAAAACTTCAAAATAAAAAATACTTTGTGGCTGCTAAGACTCCCAGTCAGCATCCATTTTAGAGGCTGCTCTTCCAACAAACTAATAGGTTCTTTCATGTCAAAGTCTTTCATTTTTCAGTTCCCAAATTGCTTTGGTCTTTCATGCTCTTGAGTGAAAGAAGCAAAAGTTTCCAGAATAGACAAAAAGAGCCCAAGAGGCAAAGTAATTGTCTTCTTCTTGACTTTATTATTTATATGTGGCAGCAACAAGTATGTTTTGTTTGTATGTTTGCGTGACTAGCAACAACCTGCTTACTACATTTGTATTTCTACCCTCTTTTTATTTTAATTTTTTTGTGTGAGGCAATTAGGATTAAGTGACTTGCTCAGGTTCACACAACTAGTAAGAATTAGAGGCTGAATTTGAATTCAGGTCCTTCTAACTTCAGAGCCAATATTCTATCCATTGTGCCATTTAGCTGCCCCCTACAATTTCCAAAAAGACTTTACTCATAACAAATGTTTAATACCTGTTTGTTGAGTTAATTTGAAGCTAGATTATCACTAGTAAATAATAGAATATAGAAATGATAGATTATATATAGAAAGAAGATACATAGAAGATAGAGGGCAATTATAGATAATAGATGATAGAACATAGATAATAATAATACATGATAGAAGATGGAGAGATGATAGATATATGATAAAAGATAGATGATAGATGGATGAGAGATGATAGAAGATAGATCATAGATTATAGATAGTACATAATAGAAGACAAGTTGATAGATGGATAGATGAACATAGATGATATATAGTAGATTATAGAAGATAAAGAGATGATGGATGGATGATAGATAGACAGACAGATAGATAGATAGAAACTCCATAATACAAATGTATCTCCTTGATAATGAGGCAGGTATCACTTTTCATCCAATATTGCCTTTAGCACTAAATTCAGGCAATGTGGAATAGTGAACAGGATGCTACATTTGAAGTTAGAATATTGAGGTTTGGATTCTTGTTCTAATTATTGTTCAGGGGACCTTGGGAAAATTTCTGCATTCTATAGATGAAAAAATATAGATTTCCTCATCTATAAAATTAAAGGTATTGGACATCCTCTTGGGTCCCTTTCAGATTTAGATCCTATAAACCTTGTAGGTATTTGTAAATATTTGTTGAATTAACAAATGAATCAATCATCAAGTATTCATTAAATTCTGTATTGGTCATTGTGCTAAGTGTTAGGGATATAAATACAAGGAATAATAATAATAATGACTACTTTTATAGCTTTTTAATGTCTGCAAATATTTTCTTATTTGATGGGGAGATAGGTGACAATTATTGCCCCAATGCATAAGTTAAATGACTTTGCCTAGAATTGCATAGTTAAGAAATATCTGAATCTGAATCATGTCTTCCTGACTCTAAGACCAGTGCTCTGTGTCATGTGGCCCCCTGTCACTGCCTAATTTCAAGGAGCTTACATTCTAATGGAAGAGAAAACTATATAAAATATATATATAGTCATAAATAGAACAAATATAAAGAGGATATATACAAGGTAGTTCAGGAGGAAGAGCCCTAGAAATTGGGGTGAAGGGAAGAAAATGTTTCAGGTAGAAGATGGTGTTTAAACTGTATCCTGAAGGCAGAAATGGACTCTGTGAAGTGGAAAGAAAGAAGGAGAATATTTAAGATAGAAAATGGCCAGTGCAAAGGCATAGGATGAAAGACATAGTACCATGTGTGAGGAACAGAGACAAGGTCGTTTTGTCTGAGTCAAAGATTACAGGGACAAAAGTTATGTTCAATGAGTTTGAAAAGTTTGCAACGGGGAAATGGACAGTGAGAGCCTAGTCTTTCAGGCTTGAACAGTATTTTTTTCTCTTCTATGTCTATGTGGAAACTTTGAGAGCCCACTTCTGGAGTCACATGGTGGAAGGTCACTTCTCTCTGATTTAGAATATGCATAAATATCCCATGATTATTTCCTGTCAGCTTACTACCTGAAGTTGAAAAGTCTTTTAATTAGCTCACGAGCTGGAAATGACCTTGATAAAGGTGTGAACAGACAGAATTTTTTCTTCTCTTCTTTGGGGATCAACAAGGCAAGAATTGCATGAGCATCCAGGTGATGAAGGAGCCTCAGTCCTCCTCTCTCACCTGGATGCCATATGGCCATGAACTCATGATGCCTCTTGCTTTTTCTATCTCCCTAAATTTTTCCCCTCATCTTACGTGAGTAAATATTGGAAATGGAATAGACCAAGTTATAGCCTTGTGAACTTGAGTCACCAGAAGTCTATCAACTAAAATTCATATAAGAGTCTACTAGTGGTTCTGACAGTGAGCCTGATGGGGAGCCAGCCCTGAAGAGTGAGGAATTTATTTGACCCTGTCCAACAATAAATCAATCCAGCAAGAAAGACACCATGTCCTACAGGCAGGGAAGCAACTTGTTCCTATTGATTATTCCACGCCCAAAAATGAACTTGATTCAACAAATGTTTGGCAATCATCACTCTAAGTTTTGAATCTGCTTTCTCAAGGTACTGATGTGATAGAAGAGAGTGAGTTCCTTGTCTGGGAAATCTCAGAAATTATCTCTTTACAAAATTTAATTGTTATTAATTGATATAAAGGAGAGATCAGGTAATTGATCTTAGGAGGTAATTACTGGTAATTAATACCAGGGTAATCACACTGGATGAGCTTCTTGAGAATAAAGACTGAATTTTTTTTTCTTTTTATTCCCAAAATTTAATGGAGTTGCCTGACCCAGGTAAAACATATAATAAAGATTTTCCTATGCCATTCCATTATATTTCATACCTTGAATAATCTGAATTATTTAACTCCAGGCTCTTTAAGGATATCTCTTCCATAACTTCTTGTAGTGATAATCTGGTCCTGAATTGTCATTATGAACTCTTCCATTCCCACAAAATATCTATATGTTTTGGCCATTTATTCAACATCTCTTTGTTGACAGTTAACTATGTTCATGTAGATATTGCCCATGAAGGTTCTTTGCTCTTGAATTTAAACTGCTTCATAAACTCAACATAGACCTATATCATACCCTATATCAAAATAAGGTCAAAATAGGCATATGATTTGGGTATAAAGGATTATACCATAAACAAATTAGTGGAGCAAGGGATAACTTACCTATCAGATCTTCGGAGTAGGGAAGACTTTATGATCAAAGAAGAACTAGAGAACATTATGAAAGGTAAAATGGACAACTTTGATTACATTAAATTAAAAAAGTTTTGCACAAACAAAACCAACAGAAACAAGATTAAAAGGGAAGTACAAAGCTGAAGGGAAATTTTTACAGCCAATATTTCTGACAAAAGTCTCATTTCTAAAATACATAAAAAAGTACATCAAATTTATAGGAATACAAGTCATTCCCCAATTGATAAATGGTCAAAGGATATGACAATCTCCAGATGATGAAACTGAAATCATCTATAGTTATATGGAAAAAATGCTCTAAATCACTATCGATTAGAGAAATGAAAATTAAAACAACTCTGAGGTACCACCTCACACCTCTCAGATTGGTTAAGATGACAGAAAAAGATAATGATAAATGTTGGAAGGGATGTGAGAAAACAGGGACACTAATGCATTGTTGGTGGACTTGTGAAATGATCCAAGCATTCTGGAGAGCAATTTGGAACTATGCCCAAAGGGCTATTAAGCTGTCATACCCTTTGGCTCAGCAGTATCACTACTGAGTCTGTATCCCAAGGAAATCATAAAGTAGGGAAAAGGATCCATATGTGCAAAAATGTTTGTAGCAGCTCTTTTGTGGTAGCAAAGAATTAAAAAATGAGTAGATGCCCATCAATTGGGGAATGGCTGAACAAGTCGGGGTATATGAAGGTAATGGGGAAAAATGATGAACAAGCTGATTTTAGAAAAGCCTGGAAAGATTTACATGAACTGAAGCTGAGAGAAACAAGCAGAACCAGGAAATATTGTACACAATAACAGCAAGAATGTGCAATGATCAACTATGAAAGACTTGGTTCTTTTCAGTGGTTCAGTGATCTAAAGCAATCTCAATAGGCTTTGGACAGAAAATGCCATCTGCATCCAGTTAATGTAAATCAACACATGCTATGTTCACTTCTTTTTTCTGTTTTTTTTTCTATCTCCCATGTTTTTTCTCTTTTGTCCTGTTTTTTCTCTCCTAACATGATTCATAAAACAATGTGTATTAAAAATAAAAATTTAATTAAAAATTAAAAATTTACTAGAAAAAATATATTTTAAATGTCAAAAAAAACTGCTTCATACACTCTATAGAGGGGTAACCTGCCCTTAATATATTAAACAACTTCAATGATGAGTTCCTCTTTAATCAGCTTTCACTTTTACTCAGTGAAGTGGTGACAAAAGTATTTCTATAAGTTTTTTTTAACCTATTCATCGAGAGCTCAGAGAATCCCTAACAATCCTCTTCCTTTTGGAAAGAAACAGTCAGCTCTCTCTAGCTTCCTTAGGGTGATGTTTACTCTATTTCATTGATATTGTGTGAGTTTTTGTTAGTATCCTTTCTAAATCTGTTATGATTCATTTTACAATTCCAAAAGGGATTATGTGAGTTTTAATTGTTTCAAATATGTTCTTCCCATTAAACTTTGATTTCAAGGCGCCCATCTTTTAACATAATTAGCTACAGCTTTTTCCTTGATTGTTTTATGCTTGATGTATTTTCCTTGGGGAAAACACTGAGATCTGTAACAACTGTCTTTATTCCCTAATTCAATCTGACTTCCAGATTCAAGCTAAAATCCTTTAGTCTCTATCTTTCTTTGACAGGTCGTCTACACTTCTTGAGTCAAAATGTCATTTTGAAAACACTGCAGAAAGATTCCATATGAGAAAAGAACTGTTTAATGTGTTTTTGGTAAAAATTCTATATAGCTTAATGTTATTTACATATAACAAATGATTAATGGAATCTTTTTGTTTAACTTTCTCTTTAACTGGAGAACAATACTTAGTTCTGTTTAGACATGATCACAATAAGGTTAGGCTAGGTTGAACCATAGTGAGCTTAAGCTGCCTCCTTGAAAAGAGTCATTTGATATCAATTGTTTTTGATATTATTGTCTTGCTGGTGTGTTTTAAGGAAAAAACAATTTTCCATTTGGATATCAAAAACTCTAAGGTTTTAACTATACTTGGATATCTTTTATATATTTGTAGCACACAATGTAGCCTAAAGGATGGACAAAGTTTTTGCAATTATCAATAAAGACATTGTAAACATTATGGCACCTTCAGGCAAATTTCCCATCATCACTGAATCAATAAATTATCCTTTATACCTCAGGACTTTGAGGCACATTTTTTTTTGCTTCACAGCCAGGAAATGTATATATGTATATGTATACAGAAATATACATATACACACATAAACACATGCATGTTTTGTATACATCTAATTAGGTCTGTGAACATATGTGTGGGCACATGCATGTATGTACATATACACATGTATATTACATATTAAATGAGTGTATATGTGTGTATACATATAGATTGAGTTTTTCTAAGTATTTATAGATGGAAAGGGGTTGAGGAGGAAGAAGCTATGAATGCCTTCTATAGAATACATCAAGAAATATTGACCTCTACTTAGAAGGATCATTGATATTCTCATTTATTAGTAGTATATGTGTTATGCCTTTTGATAAGGATGCAGTTCTTGAGGGAAGCTGAACTAGTTATTTACAGGGCACGATGAAAAGTTGGAGTCAATAATTATGAAGGCTGTCCATCCCCATCACTTATCAGAGAAAGTGATGTTTCGGTCATCCCCTCTGGATGAAATTGCCATATAGTATGTTAATGATATAATGCCATATGACACAATTTATTATGTTATGACACAATTTTTTGATATTTCATTTTATCAAACTTTTATTTTAATTTTGTCGGACATGTCAATAGAGACAAGAAATTTTCCCTCCCTTCCTTAGTTGTTCCCTCTCTTCTTTAATATCTTTACTTTTCATGCCTCTTTAGTTTTTGATTGATGTTAAATAGTTTATTCTGTCTCACTTTAACCTTTTTTTAAAGCATTAATTTTTTTCTCCCTCCCATCTAATTCCTACCTCTCATCACTATAGGAAAAAAAAAAGTGAAACAAAACCCTTATAACAAATATACACAGTCAAACAAAGCAAATCTCTACATTGGCCATGTCCAAAAAAAGTATGTCTCATTCTGCACTCTTAGTCCATCAGGAAATGAGTGGTATGTTTCATCTTCATTCTTTTGCACTCATGATTTATCATTAATCATTAAGTTAATCAGGGCTCTAAAGTCTTTCGAAGTTTTTTCTCACTAGAATGTTTTCATTATATAAACCATTTAATGCTTTTCATGTTACTCTGCCTCAATTCATAAAGATCTTCCCAGTTTCCCCTGAAGTTGTCCATTTCATAATTTCTTATGCACAATAATGTTCCTTTACATTCATATACCACAATTTGTTTAGTCATTCCTCAATTAGTTATCTCCTTAAATTACAATTTTTTCTCTACCACAAAAAGTTCTGTTAAAAATACTTTTTTTTGTATGAATGGCTCCTTTTCTTCCTTCTTTGATTTCTTTGGGGCCTAAGGAATATAGTTGGGTCAAAGGGCATGCACAGTTGGTAACTTTCTTGACATAGCTCCAAACTGCTTTCCAGAATGGATACACGAATTCCCAGGTCCAATTTTGCTTTCCCACAGTCTCGCCAATGTTTGTCATTTTCCTCTTTTGTCACCTTTGCCAGTCTGACAGGTGAGAGGTAGAAGCTCAAAGTTGGCATAATTTGTGCTTCTCTGGTTATTAGAATTTTAAAGAATTTTTGATATAATTGTTTAATATATTATTATTTGATATTTAAAATTTTATTGACTATAGCAAGGTGGATTTTAAAACAAAGGTTAGGGTATAGGGTGCTGCTCTAGCTAACCTAATGGTCAGTGGTTGGTGCTGGTGAAATCACAGGTTTGATCACAATCCCAAAGAGCTGACTTCTCAGAGAAAACTAATTTTTAGCACTAACCAAAATGAGTTTGAGTTCCACTTCTAGACTGAGCCCTAATCCTGATCAGAGACTGGATTCTTCTCCTGGCTGCAGTTTAGGTTGGGCTGCTTCTGGAATCAGCACACCTGAGTTCAAATCCCACTGGACTTTGCATTACCTTCCTGGGGATCAGTTTCCCTAACTGAAAAATTAGGGGTTGAACTAGAGGTCCCTTCCAGTCCTGGATCATCTAATGATCTTAAATTCAATCACTTTGTCTCAAACAGACTGAATCTGGGCCATGGTTACAGTCTGACTCTCAATTATGGCTTAGTCCAGACCTGCTCACAGACTTAACCTAGGAGATGGACTCCAGGCCTTAGAGGGAGCCGGGTCCTGCCTGCAGGCACAGGGACTAACCTGGTCAGGCTGAGCCTTGACCTTAAGGGCCGGGCTGTGGCCCCTTCTCCTTTCTCCCACACATGGTTCTGTCCAATGTATGCTGAGTTCAGGGTGGGGACTAAGTGACTAAACTCATCTTTCACACAGAGAGGAAGGGAAGGGCCAGACTCAGAGGGGGGCAGAGGTGGGAAAATCTCCCCTGTGTCAGGCTGTCTGTCCAGATGAAGTGCATTAATTCTTGGCCTGAGGAGGCTGCTTTTTTCTGTTTGGAGTACTTTTTTTTCATTGCTTACTCATTTTGGCTTTCTCTCTCCCCCTCCATTCTTCCCTTGTTTCTCTCTCCCTCTCCCTCCCCACTGTGCCCTCTGTTTCTCTCACATCTCTCTCTTTGTCTCCCTCTCTGCCCCTTCCTTCCTCCCTTCTTCCCCCTCCCCCCTTCTCTCACTCTCTGTTCCTCTCCCTCACTCTCTGCCTCTCCCTGTCTCTCTCTCCTTTTTCTGCCTCTGTCTGTCTGTCTATCTGTCTGTCTGGCTCTCTCTCTCTCTCCCTCCCTCCTTTTCTCTCTCCCCTTCCCTCTCTCTCCCTCCCTCTCTTTCCCCCTCCCTCTCTCTCTCCCTCTCTCTTTCTCTTCCTCTCTCCCCCTCCCTCTCTCTCTCCCTCTCTCTTTCTCTTCCTCTCTCCTCCTCCCTCTCTCTGTCTTTCTCTCTCTCCCTCTTTCTCTCTTCCTCTGTCTCTCCCTCCCTCTCTCTCTCCCTCCCCCCCCTCTCTCTCTCTTTCTCCCCCCTTCTCTCTCCCCTCTCCCTCACTCTGTGCCTCTCCCTGTCTCTCTTTTTTCTTTCTCTGTCTCTCTGTGTTTGTCTCTGTCTCTCTGCCTGGCTGTCTCTGTCTGTCTGTCTCTCTTCCTCATATCACATCACTGTTTCTATCATCCCTCATATACTCCCTTTTTTCCTCCCTCATCCTTTTTTCTCTCTCTCCCTTCCTCCATTCTTTCTCCACTCTTCTCCCCCATGTGTCTTCTCTCTCACATATCTCTTCCTCCCATCCCATCCTTTTCTGTCTCTCTGTCACTGCTATACATGCATTCTCTCTCTCTCCCTTCTCTCTGGTTCTCCCTCTCCTCTCTTTCTCATGGGGACTCACAAGCACACACACACACACACACACACACACACACACACACACACACACTTTTTTTTCTTGGAGTTCCCATTACTAGGCTCTCCCACTCCCTTACAGAGTGGGCAACCTCTGTTTTTCCTATTGCTGAAATAATGCATTTTTTAAATGTTGCTTTAATTTGCCTTAATTACAAACTGACCTCATGCAGAAACACCCACTACCATACAAAGTCACGCAAAGGTGCACAGTCATATCCTGCTATCCCTGACTGTCACACAGTCACATGTCTATAGACAGCCTCCTGTCGCTGTCCCCCAGACGATATCATCCAACACAGTCCCTTAGCAATCACTCAATCACATGCATTTATTGGGTACCTACTATGTGCTAGGCACTGAACTACGCTGGAGAGAGAAAAACAAAGGAGACAATCTCCACTCATTCCGCTCACCTATCACAGATCGTCTCTGTGCACACACACACAATCACAAAGCACCTTAAAACACATCCTCCACACATTTGCACACTTGTGCACACCCACAGTGTGGCAGGAATACAAATGGAACTATTCCCACCACTCACGCACAGATTCACAGAGCTTTCCCTCATTCGCACACACTCCCACCAGGGTGCCCGTTATTAAAAAGTCTGTGCCCCCTGGGTGGGCAGAGCAGAGAAGGGCAGGGCTGGGTGGGGCTGCCCACAAGCGCTCCTCAGGGGCGGGGCCTTCCTCTCCCACCTGTTTAGTCTTCATGGAAATGCTGATTTTTATCCTTTCCTGTCTGGCAGCCACAGTGGCAGCGAGCTCCTGCTCTGGCCCTCCCTTCCTCTCCCTCTGTCTCTCTCTCTCACGCTCTCTCTTTCTCATTCCCACTCCCCATCCCCCAACGGCTTCCTTTTCTTTCCTTCCTTCTCTCCTTCTTTGCCTCTTTAGCTGTCTGCCTCCCCCTGCCCTATACTGTTATTTTTCTTTGAATATTTGTCACTCTTTTTCACTTAGTTTATTTCTCTCTTCATCTTCCCCCAAATTTCCCTTTTTCTACTCCCTTTCTTTTTCTTTCTTCCTTCCCTCTCTGATTTTCTCTGGAACTCTTTAAATTCATTCCTACCTTCTCTGTTTCTGTCTCTCTCTCTCTGTCTCTCCCTGTGTCTTTCTCTGTCATTGTCTCTGTGTCTCTCTCCTCTCTATCTCTCTGTCTCTCCCTCTATCAGTATCACTGTGTCTCCTGTGTCTCTGTGTGTGTCTTTCTATATGTGTCTCTCACTGTTTCTCTGTATCTGTTTCTCTCTCTCTCCTCTCTGTCCCTGTGTCTCTCTGCCTCTGTGTGTGTGTCTCTGTCTATCTCTGCCTCTCTCTGTGTCCCTATGTCTCTCTGTCTCTGGGTCTCTCTGTGTGTGTCTTTCTGTATGTGCCTCTGCATCTCTGTCTCCAACTATCTGCTTCTCTGTGTGGGTGGGTGTGCCTCTCTCTGTCTCTGTCTCTGTCTCTGTCTCTCTCTCTCTGTCTCTGTCTCTCTGTGTGTCTCTCTGCCCCCCCCCCCCATGTGTGTGTGTGTGTGTGTGTCTGTCTGTCTGTCTCTCTTTCTCTCTTTCTGTCTCTCTCCTTTCCCCCTTCTTCCTCTCCCACTTCTCCTTTCCACAGAGGTAGCACTCCAGACTTACTAGATTAATTGCCATCCTCCCAATGTGCCTTGAGATTTCCTGCTTTTATGCCTTTACTCACTGTAATTGCCTCCACCTAGAATGCTTTCTCCCACCTCCACGATGAATTCATTCATACGCAGCCTTTCAAGCAGGGGTTCTTAACCTGAGGTCCATGAACTTGTGTGTGTGTTTTTTGAAAATATTTTTACAACTGTATTTCAACATCATTGGTTTCCTTTGTAACCTTATGTATTTTATTTTATGCATTTGAAAACATGATTCTGAGAAGGAATCCATAGGCTTTCCCAGGCTGCCAATGGGGTACATGACTCAAAGAATGTTAAAAGTTCCTGCTCTGAAGTTCAACTCAAATACCTGCTGTTCCAGGAAATCTCCTCTGCAAAAGTCAGCAAAGTGGAGTAGAGAGGGAACAGAGTGAGGAAGGAGCTGGGTTCAAATCCTGAAACAGCTGTCTTAGCCTCAGTTTCTCCATCTATAAAACAAAATGGTTAAATTGATTGCTTCTAAGGTTTCTTCTAGCTCAGAGATACTTTTTTGCCCTTTTAATGAACTTATCATGTAGTTTTGCATATTATAGTAATGAATGTTGATATCTTATTCTCTCCATGAGCTACAATAGGTCAGGGATATGGCTCTGTATACAGCAAGTGCTCAATAGATGTTTATTGTTGTGTTCAAACCACACTTTCTAAAAATGACTATAACAGCTGTATTGAAAGGGAAGAGCCTGGAGACCATGATATCTGTTGCAGGAGATTCATTACAATGATGCAATAACAAGGTAATAGGACTGATATTAGGGTCAGACAAAGGGAATGTCCATGCTGTAGGGGGAAAGGAGAAGAGTAAGCATTTAAATAGCACCTAGTATATGCCCTTGTTGTACTAAGCATTTTACAAATATTATTTCATTTGATACTCACAATAACCCTGTGATGTGGATGCTATTATTATACCCATTTCATAGCCTAAGCAACTGAAACCCAGAGGGATTAAGTGATTTGCTCAGGATCATACAGCTAGTAAATGTCTGAGGCTGGATTTGAACTCAACTCTTCCTGACTCTAGGTCCAGTCATCTATCTGTGTTTATTTAGGATAGGATGGAAAGGGTGGATATGAAACACCATGAAAGTAGAATCAACAGAGGAAGTGACTAGATGTGGGAGATAAAGGAAAGAGTGAGGGACTTGTCAGGGAGGTCTGAACATAGGAAATTAGGTGAATGATCATATATAATGGAAGCCAAAATGGGCAGCTGGGGGTTGGAGGGCAGGATTTTGGACCTGTTGAGTTTGAATTCTTGGTGGCTCCTACAGATGGAGGTGTTCTCCAAGTACTTATCAATTTAAGTTTTTGTTTTTGTTTTTGTTTTGCACAGGTTGCTTTGCATGTCTGTTATGTGGTCCTTCCTCACTCTCTTAGCATCCATAGATTCCTTCTGGCTCACTTAGAGGCCATCTTTTACAGGAAGCCTTTCTTGTTCTTCCCAGTCATTATCCTCAGTGAATTTACTTTTCCAAGGTCCAGAGGAAAAGGAAAGAAATAAGCATTTATTAAGTACCTACTGTATGCTATACATTTTTACAAATATTATCTCATTTGATCCTTATTACAACCCTAACAGTTAGGGGCTATTATTATCCCCATTTAGTTAGGTAAATTAAGATAGACAGAGGTTAAGTGATTTGCCCAGAATTTCATAACTAGTAAATGCTTGAGGTAGAATTTGAACTCAGGTCTTTCTGACTCTAGACCCAGTTCTCTATTTATTGTGCCTCCTAGAAGCTTCATCAGATCCAGCTGAACTCCATTGATTGTTTTTCAAAGACCATTGGTAATAATGCAATTGCACTGAAAATTATTTCAATGCCCTGGGATGTGGTCCACATCGAAGAATGGATTGGGGAAATTGGTGATGTTTAGTCAGGGGAAGAAAAAATTAAAGGTTAAAAGTGGGGAAGAGAAGAATAATAGATGTCTTCAAGGATTTAAGGGTATGCCATAGCATTAGACTTATCTTGATTTCCCTGTCTAAGAAAGCAGAATTAGGAGCAATAAGTTGAAGTTAAAAAAGAGGGAGATTTGGGATTGATCTCAGGGGAGAAAAAAAACAAAACAAAAAACTTCCAAAACTCAATTATCCAAAAACAGTAAAAATTGCCTTCACCATCCCAGGTCTCACATTAGTACATCCAGGAGGCACTCTATGAGTGCCTATGTTTGGGAAGTAGTGAACTCTTCTTTCCTGAAGGTCTTCAAATAAAACCTGGATGATCAGGTGGCAGGTGTATTACTGTTCAGACATGGGTCAGAATGTAAACTCCTTGAAAACATTTGTCTTTATATCCCCAGCACTTAGCATTGTGCCTACCACATAGTAGGAGCTTAATAAATGTTTGGTGACTGATTGAAAGACTAAAAGATAGTTAAGGGTTGTTAAAGCTCATAGAGGTAACAGATTTAGAGTATGAATTTATCTTAGAAACCATCTAGCCCAGAAACTGAGGCCCAAAGAAGTGACATAATTTTCCTTAAATTTACATGGGAATTAAGCAGTGGTCAAGAGTAGAATTTGTTTCCTTTCAGTTTTAAAATTCTGTGATTCCATGAGTCCCTTTTCTTTTCTTGTGACCTTGGGAAAGTAATTTTTCCACCCTGGACATCATTTTCCTCTTCTGAAAAATGTAGGGTGTGCAAAAATGTTTGTGGCAGCCCTTTTTATAGTGGCAAGAAAATGGAAAGTGAGTGGATGCCCATCAGTTGGAGAATGGCTGAATAAGTTATGGTATGTGAATGTTATGGAATATTATTGTTCTTTAAGAGACAATCAGTGGGATGATTTCAGAGAAGCCTGGAGAGATTTACATGAACTGATGTTAAGCGAAATGAGCAGAATCAGGAGATCTTGGTACATGGCAACAGCAAAATTATATGATGATCAATTCTGATGGACATGGCTCTTTTCAATAGGTAGGTGGTTCAGACTAGTTCCAATAGTTTTGTAATAGAGAGAGCCATCTGCACCCAGAGAGAGGCTGTGGGGACTGAGTGTAGACCACAACAAAGCATTTTCACCTTTTTTGTTGTTGTTTGCTTGTTTTTTTTTTCTTTCTTTCTCATTTTTTTCCTTTTTGATCTGATTTTTCTCATGCTGCATGATAAATGTAGAAATATGTTTAGAAGAATTGCACATGTTTAATATGTATTGGATTACTTGCTGTCTAAGGGAGGAGGTGGTATGGAAGGAGGGACAAAAATCTGAAACACAAGGTTTTGCAAGAGTCAATGTTGAAAACTATTTGCATATATTTTGAAAATAAACTTTGCATATATTTTGAAAATAAAAATCAATAGCTTATTTTTTTAAAAAAGAAAACTGTGAGTAAAAGGCATCATCTATAATTTTTCAGCTCTGAATCCAATCATATTATAGTCCCTGATAAAACAGGAATGAAGTATTTATTTGGGTCTGAGACCTTTAGTGAAATAGAAATCATTCTCATCATCATTGTTATTATATATTTTTATATTCTTATAATAATAATAATAATAATAAACTTTTCCTAGGTTATAGGTGAGAAAACGGGGGCTCAGAATGGGAATGGGAGTCCCTGAAGTCACACATGCCAATAAAAGGAGAACTGGAAATCTGGTTTCTGGCTTTGGTCAACCAGTAACCAGAGTTAGGGCTCCAGGATCAGGGCTCAGTCCCCCTCTAGATTTAGGGCTCGCAGCTGAGGCTCCCATGACCTCTTTGGTCCCTCTGCCCTTTTCTGAGCTGTTTCGAAGCATCCTCAGGAGCCCCAGCTCAGTAGCCAAGGTCTCAGGGCCCCTCTAAGGGCAAGCTTCCTTCTCAGATTGCCCAGATTGTTTGGGTGTTTGGGGAATGGGGCGGGGGTCATTCCCTGCTCCCATTGGCAGCTTCAGGTCCCACCAGAGGGATGGAGCCTGGGCTTAGCTCTGGACCTTGGGAAAGTGAACAAGCCAGCCTGTCTGTTTCTGGTCCTTGGAGGAGCCCCAGAATCAGTCATTCATTCAGGCTGACCACGCCTTTGGCAGGTAGCCCTGCTCTGAGAGCCAGGGCTGCAGCCCCACTAGATGCCAAAGCCCTCTTGAACCGGGGGTCGGGGCCAGCCAGCCAGAACAACGACAAGGTCATGGCCAGGCCAGCACCATGTAGTTCCTCCACTTGGCAGCCTTGCTCTTGGAGCTCTTCCCCACATGTCAGCTGGCCTGGCTGCTTGGTGGGAAAACAAGCGGCCCATCCCCTTGCCTCGGTAAGGAATCCTCCTGAAAGAGAGGGAGGCTGCTTCCATCCCAGCTTCCCACCTGCTGAATCAACAGAAGGTTTGCTCAATCCCTGGCCTTAGACCTTTCCATCAAAGGAAACGCCACCATTTTCCTTGGACAATCAGTCTGGGTCTCACATCAAGAAGCTTCTGCTAAATTCCGATTTAAATCTCCCCATCTCCCTCCCTTTCCCCATCCCCATTATCCCCATCACCCAGCCCCTCTTTCTCCCACCTGAATGGTCTTAAGCCACAGAGTTTGAATCTTGACCTTTGTCTTCGACATCTATACAATTACTCTGAAAAACAGTTTCTTCTTCCACAAAAATGAGGAATTTGTATTCCCCGGCACTTAATAAAGGCTTATTGACTAATTGATTAGATGATCTCCTACTAAAAACACTTTCCTGCCCACCTCCTTCCCCCAATCCTTCTCCCTCATTTAGACCTTCATTCCCCAGCCTCCGATGCCCCAAGTATAAAGCATCCTTAATTGGGCAACAAGAGAAGTCATCTTCTGCTACCATCACTACAATTCTCACGATCCCTAGTATCACTGCTTCTACTACCGCTGCTCTAGCTACTGACACAATCCATGCAAGGTCACTTACAAAAACCATCTGGAGATCCTTCCTCCATCCAAATCCTGGGATGGATAACCTTCATGATGGTAGCCAACACCTTTTGTGAGCATATGAAGCAGGAAAAATGCTGGTTGGAAGCGAAAAGATATAATATCAGATTTCAGCTCTGAAATTTGCTAGGTGGGTAATCTTGAGCAAGGTAAGACTCCTCTGCTTCTCAGTTGCCTTATTTGTAGAATGATGAAGGCATCTCCATTCAGGGATGTTCCAATGAAAATGTAACAACCAGCTCCCCCAAAAAGCATAATTCCACTTTTAAGATTAATCTGGATTATTTGCATTTTCGCTATCACTTTCCTAAGACAAGGTTATCGACAAAACCATTAATTAAACCCTGATTTGTGATGATTTTAGATTTGTAAGTGTCCACACTGAAAATTAATGGGTACAAACTGGCTTCAACATATTCCCTGCTTTCATCGCTAAATCTACTAGCCAAGATATGAAAAACAAGAGGAATTCATACAGGATAATAACTTTCTGAGTTCTTTTTTTTAATTGTAAAACCAGATGCACTTTTAAAAAACAATTCTATCTCCCAAAGGCCTACTAACAGAAGTATCTACAAGGACCTTGTATCTTGACTGACCTGTTGTTATTGGCTCAATTTCCCTAACTGAGCTTCAGTTTCCTTCTCATATACTCATATTCTCTCACATTGTGAAGGAGTATCTCTTGATACAAGGAAGAAAATTGGAAAGTGCTACAAGATTTCACAGATTTTTGAATGGGAAGGGCCAGTGTTAAAGGACCCCTTTTGGTTAGGAAGTAAATTATACTAATCCTACTTCTTAGTACTCTGACAAGGGTACAGAGGGTGAAAAGGCTGTCTGGAATAATCAGGGAAGGCTTCTTGGAAGAAGGAGAATTTAGTTTAGGCAAAAAAAAAAGATGGGGAATATTTGGAGACAGAAAAAGGAAAGTGGAGAACATCTGGAAGGGGTATGGATATGACCAAAACAAAGAGAAAAATGAGGAAATTGTGAAATGATAATTATTTCAATTACAAACCTTTTAAGTTTGCACAATGTTTGCACCCATTATTTCTTGTAATCTTCACAACTTTAAGGTAGCTATTATTATTGGTTTTCCATTTTACAGATGAGGAAATTGAGGTTGTGTGAATCATTAAATGACTTGCCCAGGATCACACTACTAGAAAAGGACTGGTTTTTCTGGCTTCAAGTCAAGAGCTCTACTCACTACCCCACCAAACTGAATTCTTCTGCAGCCCAGAAGAAAGGACAACGTGTTCAGATTTGGAAAATAGGGACTGAGATAGGTAACAGAGAGGACCTGTAACTTGTGAGACATGGGAAGGGGGAGGCATCCAGTAATTCAATTTAAATTCAGTTTTAATCCAGTCAATAAGCATATTAAATACCTATTCTGTGCAGATCCCAGAGGGAGATAGAGAGCTGGAGATAGGGCAGAGTCCTAGCAGCCTAAGGGGAAAGATTCTACAGGACAGACAAATATGCTTCCTAGTGTTGCATGAGGAGTTCAGGAGAGATGGTCAAAGTACTTGCTGAGGTCTGATGGGGGAAGACCATTGGTAAAGCCAAGGGGATGAGGATGTTCTCTAAGGTTCCTAGCAGCTTAAGGTCTAGACACCCATGAGCCTGTGAGCCTCTGCAGTGGGCTGCCCATTTTCCAGTCTGCCTGCTGTGGCTGACTCCGGAATGTTGTCTCTGCTGCTGGGTGGTCTACTCTGGAGTGGAAGATGTGCAGCATTGAGAGTCAGCCTTGCCACCACGGAACAAACCATATGACCTCATGCTCACCACATCATGGGGTTCTGTAGGTGGTTGGGAGGATCCTGCCAGAGGTCCTCCAGGCCAAAGTTTGGTATGCTGCTTCCTAGTATTGTAGGATTTAGAACTAAAAGGAGCCCTAGACATCCTCAAGTCCAACTCTCTGATTAGAGAAAAGAAATTGAGCCCTTGAAGGGGAAGGAAATGGAAGGGACTTCTCTGTGGTCACTGAAGTAGGAAGAAGCAAAACTAGGATTTAAACTGAGATCCCTCAACTTCCAATCTAAGGCTTTTCCTTATACAACATACCACCTTGTTGGAAATAACAGAATGAGTGCCGGCCAAACCTCAGTGGAAATCCTTTTAAACAACATAGGTTGATTCATTGATTATGGTATTTCCTCGTCTTTTTTTAAATTGGAACTCCCTAATTTTTTTTTTATTTTTATTTTTCCCAGTTACATGTAAAACAACTTTTTTTGTTACATATGTAATCCATGTAATCCATTTTTACATATTTCCATATGAATCATATTGGGAGATAAAGATCAGAACAAAAGGGAAAAAGCATGAGAGAAAAAAAACAGAAGAAAAAAATAGTGAAGATAGCATGTGTTAATTCAGTCTTTATAGTTCTCTCTCTCTGGAAGCAGATGGCATTTTCCTTTCAAAGTAAATTGGGACTTCCTTAAATCATTGAACTACTGAGAAGTCCAAAATCTTTCATAGTAGATCATCATACAATCTTGCTGTTACTGTGCACAATGTATTCCTGGTTCTACTTATTTTACTCAGCATCAGTTCATGTAAATCTTTCCAGGCCATTCTAATATCAGTCTGTTCATCATTTTTAATAGAACAATAATATTCCATTACTTTGATATGTCATATTTAGCCACTCTCCAATTTTCCAATTCTTTGCTTCTACAAAAAGAATTACTTCAAACATTTTTGCATATGTGGCTCTTTCCTCCTCTTTTATGATTTATTTGGGATACAGTGGGTCTCCCTATTTTGCCCAGGGGAAAATATAGGGTCCATTCCCTGGCTCTGTATCATTATGATCAACAGTGACAATTAACCTATTTCACTTCCACCCAGGGTTAGTTCAATTCTTTTTAGATAGTCTGGTGGTTCTCTATTCCTGGGGGGTTGGCTCATCACATTGATGCTGAATTTAAAAAGAACACCTGATCAACTTTTGTACATCTGCAACTGATATACCCAAGCTCAAGACCTCCTTCAACCTCAGTTTCTTTAGTATCAGGCAATAGAGGCATATGCCCTTATAAACCCACTTAAGTCTTAATTTAAAACAACCCTGCCACTTCTTACTCTCATGAAGTCATTTCTTCTTTCTGTCTACCTCAAGTTATTCTTGACCTAATTAAGATAAAAGCCCTAGATTGGGGACTTTGCAAAAAGTTAAGACTCTGAGTCCTTGAATATGAGTGTTAGGAGGGATCTCAGAGATGATCTGGACCAAACCCATCATTATGCAGAGGACAATTTTCTCTCAGAACTAGGAATCTAATCTAGCTCTTTTGACTGCTAATCCAGGAATCGCTTTTGACTTCTAACTCAGAAGCTCTTTTCAGTCTCTCACATTATCAATAAAAAGATTCATTATATAAATGTACAAATTCATGTTCAAAGAGCTATCACACTGTGCATAGCCTTTGATTCAGGAATACTATTGGTCTATATCCCAAAGACGTACAAAAAAAAAAAAAAGGAAAAGGAGCTATTTGTGCAAAAAAAGATTTCTAACAATTCTTTGTGGCTAAGAAATGGAAATCAAGGCAACAGCAAGATTATAGGATGGTCAATTGTGATGGATGTGGATCTTCTAAACAATGAGATGATTCAGGCCAGTTCCAAATTTTATGATGATGAGAGCCATCTACACCCAGAAAGAGGTCTGTGGGAACTGAGTATGGATCACAATATAGCACTTTCACTTCTTTTGTTGTTGTTTGCTTGAATTTTATTTTCTTTTTCAATTTTTTCCTTTTTGATCTGATTTTTCTTGTGCAGCAAGGTAATTATATAAATATATATGCCTATATTGAATTTACATATATTTTTACCATGTTTATCATATATTGGATTACTTGCCATCTGGAGGAGATGATGGGGGGAAAGGGAGGAAATTGGAACACAAGGTTTTGCAAGGGGCAATAGTGAAAAATTATCCTTGCATATGTTTTGAAAATAAAAAGCTTCAATAAAAAAATAACCAAAAAATGGAAATCAAAGGGATAACCATTAGTTGGGGAATTGCTAAACAAGTTGAAATATATGATTGTGATGGAATATTATTGTACTATAAAAAATGACAAGCAGGATAATTTCAGAAAATATCTAGAAAGACTTAGACAAACTGATGCAAAATGAAGAAAGAAGAACCAGCAGAATGTTGTACATAATAACAGCAATATTGCACAATGAAGCATTGTGAATGACTTAACTATTTTCAGAAATACAATCCCAGAGGACTCATGATGAAGCCTACTACTTGTCTTCAAAGAAAAAATTGATACTGTCTGAATATAGACTGGAACATGATATTTTTTACTTTCATTCTTCTTTTTATTTGAGTCTTGTACAAAATTACTAACATGGAAATGTTTTACATAATTGCACAATAAATAAATGAATAAATAAATAAATGAGTTCCTTCTCTTTCACTAATGATCCATTGCTTCCCTACAAGAAGACACAGAGTCAGCAATTAACTGACTTATGTGAATCATGAAGTTTTGTGCAAATTTCAGAAGTTTTCCTAAAATGGCAAAAACAAAAACCTCAAAAAGTAAATAACTCCAAATAATTTCTTTGCCTTGAGAATGAACTTTTGTGCTTCTATTTAAATATAGAAGGGGCCAATATTCTGTGAATTCACTTCAAACCAAAAGTTTACACCATCTTCTGGAAACTAAAAGATAACTAGTTTTTTTTTTTCATTTCCCCCCCCCCCCCAATTACCTTAATCCATTCTGGGAATGTACAATATCATGTACCAGACTGATGTACCGTCAGTGTGGCTTACAAAGGGGGTGCTCTACTTTTGTACCTATATCTATTCTTTTCCCCCAATTCAACACTCAGAGGTAAGGTTTCCTTCAGGTTAGTTAATAGTACAAGTTTGACAGTATCCTCTGGGTCTGAACTTTTATAATTGTATCTCATGAGCCACAAACAATGTATTCACCTATCACTGTCAAGTCACAGACACACTTAAGTCCAAGTGAAGTCATCTACCAAGATGGCACAGTAAGGATAATAGCTAGGATGCAATCATACAAATATACAAATAAAGCATCAGTGAAAATAAACACATAAAAGGCATACATATGACCAGGAAATTCATACTTCTAGTACTGTTGGCCCCTGATATCCTTTCCTCATGTACTTCTCCCTATTTATCTTAGGGTCCAACATAGCTTCCAAGTGCATGATTTAGTTGGAGTCTCTGGACCTGCTCCTCTCTGAAGTTCTCTGCAACTCCCAGTTTCAAAAGCTAATTTCCCATTGAGTCTACAGTTAGTTCTGTTTGCTCAGGGATCATTTCCTTGAAGCTGCTTCCCAACTGAAATGCTGTCTTTCTGTTTGTCTGTCTGTCTAGAGAGTATGTTTCTGTTCCCTGCTTGATGCATTTCAACAATGCTTCAATTTTGTCAAATCGCTTCATGTTGGATGAAACATCTCCTACTGGGTAAGTACCCTCTGCTAAAGTTATCATTACTAATAGAAAGAGAAGAGAGAAACTCATCTTTTTTCCCCAAGAGCAAGAGAGATTCTCTCTCTCAGGGGCTGAATTGTTGCTCAACTGCTGATTTCTGGCTGGGTTGTTTGCACGCTGCCATGCAGTATGTTTTAACCAAGCCAATCTTCAATCAGCCAATGGCAGTTATTTATTCCAGTTTAAATCAGAATTTTTTCATACTTCCTAAAGGGATATAGGGTGTATATACATGTTTTTTTTTGCATTTAGAATAACACCTCATTATTTGCCTATTTTCTATGGTTACACCTGAAATAGGAGGGAGAGGGAAAAGAATTGGTCAGGGACCCATGCAATTAAACAAAATTTTATTACATTCATATTATATGTGAGAAGGATGTGTCCTCTCACAGCCATTCCAATTTGGGTCAGAAAGTCAGTAAGTATTAGGCTTTTGGCAGACTTCTCCTGAGGGGTGAGGAAAGAGGAATACATCATAGGGTTTAGAATTGTAATGATGATCAGTTTGACAAAGAATGAATAGAACAAAGCAATAATACTTTGTATTCTGGTACTACCAGAAAGCAAGATGAATAAGAACAAACCAGAAATACCATCAACCCACCTGTTATAAAGGCTTCCATGTACTAATCACAAAAGTAACCAAACCATGCATGTATATGGAATACATTAATGGTGTGGATGTGTTTATTATTAAACTATTTAACCATATTTATTCTTATATGATTTCTCATTTATTTTTATCTTTTTGTTTCTATTGAGTCTTGTGTTTGAATGTCATATTTTCTATTTAGTTAGTCTTTTCACCAAAAATGTTTGGAAGTCCTCTGTTTTATTAAATATCCATTTTTTCCTCCTGTAGAATTACACTCAGTTTTGTGGAGCAGGTTATTCATGGTTGTAATTTTTTTTTGCTTTGCCTTCTGGAATATTCTATTTTGAGTCCTCAATTCCGTAATGATGGTAGCTATTAAATCTTGTGTGATACTAATTGTGGTTCCCACATATTTGAATGATTTCTGGTTGCTTTTAATAGATTCTCCTTGATCTGACAGGTCTGTATTTTGGCTACAATGTTCCTGAGAATTTTTATTTCTGTTCTTCTTTCAACAGGTGACTAGTGAATCCTTTTGGTTTTAATTTTCCTTTCTCATTCTAAAATATTTGGACAGTTTTCCTTTATAGAGTCTTGCTTCTGTTGTTATTATTGTTCATGACTTTCAGGTCCTCCAATGATAATTTCTCCTTGATCTCTTTTCCAGATCAGTTGTTTTTCCTAGGGGACATTTTAATTTTTCTTTTATTTTTTCAGTCTTTTGACTTAATTTGTTGTTTGATGTCTCATGAAGTCATTAGCTATCAATTAGCCATTTCTGATTTATAAGGAGTTAATTTCTTTAGTGTTGTTCTGTACTCTTTTAACAAATTGCTAAGATAAATGTATAACTATGTATACATATATTAGATTTAATATATGTTGTAACATATTTAATATGTATTGGACTACCTGCCATCTAGGGGAGAGAGTGGGAAAGAGGGCAAAATTTGGAACAGAAGGTTTTGCAAGGGTCAATGTTGAAAAAAATTACTTATGCATATGTTTTGTAAATAAAAAGCTTTAATTAAAAAAACAAAACAAGTTGGTAATTCTCTCTCCCTCCTTCCTTCCCTCCCTCTCTTTCTCACTCCCTTCCTCTCTCTGTCTCTCTCTCTCTCCTGTCTGTCTTTTCCTGTCTCTCTCTCTGTGTGTCTTTCTGTTTATGTTACTCTCTTTTTTTTACTTTATTTTTTGCCTTCCTCTCCTTGAAAGGCTACCGTTAATTTTACACACACACACACACACACACACACACACACACACACACACACACAGAGAGGGAGAGAGAGAGAGAGAGAAATATCTATAAAAACCTATGTACAGGGGAAGCTAGGTGGCACAGTGGATAGAGCACCAGCCCTGAAGTCAGGAGAACCTGAGTTCAGATTTGGCGTCAGACACTTCATACTTCCTAGCTGTGTGATTCTGGGCAGGTCTCTTAACCCCAATTGCCTCGGGGGAAAAAAAACAAAAAACCCCTATGTATACATATATAAGTATGTTTATTTCCTCTTATCATCCGTTTTTCTGAAGGTGGGTAGCATCTTCCTTCATAAATTCAATTCTGTCCGTGTTTTTCTAAATCAACCTATACCACATCAATATCATTTCCTACACCTCAGCAATATTTATTTTCTTTTTTTGTTGTTTTTTTCTTTTCTTTTTTCTTCTTCTTTTTCCCAGTTATAATATGTAAAACAACATTTTGGGGGTCATTTCTTCATTTTTTACATGTTTCCATATGAATCATGTTGGGAGAGAAAAATCAGAACAAAAGTGAAAAAGCCTGAGAGGAAAAAAAAAAAAACAGAAGAAAAAAAAAGTGAACATAGCATGTGTTGATTTAACATTCAGTCTTCATAGTTCTCTCTCTGAATGTGGATGGCGTTTTCCATTCAAAGTTTATTGGGATTGTCTTAGATCACTGAACTGCTGAGGAAAACTAAATCTGTCATAATTGATCATTTCACAATCTTGTTGTTGCTATGTACATAATATTTTCCTGGTTCTGCTTATTTTACTCAGCATCAGTTCATGTAAATCTTTCCAGGTCTTTCGAAAATCAGTTTGTTCATCATTTTTATAGAACAATAATTTTCCATTACTTGTATAAACCATAACTTATTCAGCCATTCCCCAATTGATAGGCAACTACTCACTTTCCAATTCTTTGCCAGCACAAAAAGAGCTGCTACAAATATTTTTGTGTACATGAAATCTTTTCCCTCTTCTGTGATTTATTTGGGATTCAGATACAGTAGTGCCACTGCTGGGCCAAAAGGTATCAACAGTTTTATAGCCTTTGGGTTATAGTTCCAAATTATTCTCCAGAATGATTGGATCATTTCACAAGTCCACCAACAATGCATTAGTATCCTAGTTTTCTCACATGCACTTCAACATTTATCATGTTGTTTTCCTGTCATCTCAGCTAATCTGATAGGTGTGAAATAGTATCTCAAAGTTGTTTTAATTTGCATTTCTCTAATCAATAGTTATTTACAGGATTTTTTCATATAATCATTGATGGCTTTAATTTCATCATCTGAGAATTATCTTCTCATATCTTTTAATCATTTATCAATTGGGTAATAACTTGTATTCTTATAAATTTGGCTCAATTCTTTATACATTTTAGAAATGAGGCCTACATTGGCTGTAAAAAAATTTTTCCCCATTTTTCTGTTTCTCTACTAATCTTGGCTGCATTACTTTTGCTTGTGCAAAATCTATTTAATTTAATGTAATCAGAATTATCCATTTCGCATTTTATAATATTCTCTAGTTCTTCTTGGGCCATAAATTCCTTCCTTCTCCAAAGATCTGATAGGCAAACTATTCCTTGCACTCTTAATTTGCTTATAATATCATCTTTTACACTTAAATCACATACCTATTTTGACTTTATTTTGGTATAGGATGTGAGATGTAAGTCTATGTCAAGTTTCTGACAAATTATTCTCTTGTTTTCCCAGCAATTCTTGTCAAATAGTGAGTTCTTATCCCAGAAGTTTGAATCTTTGGGTTTATCAAACAGTAGATTGCTATAGTCATTGATTATTGCATCATGTGAATCTAACTACTGATCTATCACTCTTTCTTAGCCAGTTTTGATGACTGCTGCTTTACTATAGAGTTTTAGGTCTGGAACTGCTAGGCCATTGTGTTTTGTATTTTTCCATTAATTCCTTTGATATTCTTGATCTTTTCTTTTTCCAGATGAATTTTGTTTTAATTTTTTTCTAGCTTTACATAATGGGTTGGGGTTTTTTGGTGGTGGTTGTTTTTTTTTTTTTTTCTTTTTTTGGCAGTTTAATTGGTATGACACCAAACAAGTAAACTAATTTAGGTAGAATTGCCAATTTTTATTATATTAGCTTGGCTTACCCATGAGTAAATGATATATTTCTGATTTTTTAGATCTGACTTTATTTGTGTGAAAAGTGTTTTGTAATTGTATTCATATAGTTCCTGGGTTTGTCTTGACAGGTAGACACCCAAATATTTTATTTTGTCTACAATTATTTTAAATGGAATTTCCCTTTCTGTCTCTTGCTACTGAGTTTTGTTAGTAACATAGAAATGCTGGTGATTTGTTTGGGTTTATTTTATATCCTGCAATTTTGTTAAAGGTGCTAATTGTTTCAAGTGAAATTTTGGTTGTTTCTCTAAGGATGCTATTCTATCATCTGCAAAGAGTTATACTTTGATCTCCTCACTAACTACTCTAATTCATTTAATTTCTTTTTCATTTCTTATTTCTAAAGCCAGAATTTCTAGTACAATATTGAGTAATAGTGATGGTAATGGGCATCGTTGTTTCACTCCTGATCTTATTCAGAATGTGCCTAGGTTATCCCCATTAAAAATAATGCTTGCCGGTGGTTTTAGATAAATTCTGCTTATCATTTTAAGGAAAATTATTTATTCCTATGCTCTCTAAGATTTTTAATAGGAATGGGTGCTACATTTTGTCAAAAGCTTTTTCTGTATCTATTAAAGATTATCATATGATTTGTTAGTGTTGTTATTGATATGAACAATTATGCCAAGAGTTTTTCTTATATTAAACCAGATTTGTATTCCTAGTATAAATCCCATTTAGTCATGGGGTATTATCCTGCTGATAAATTGTTGTAATCTCTTTGCTAATATTGTATCAAATGAAGGTGGCCTAGCTGTACCAGATCTAAAAAGATATTATAAAACAATGGTTATCAAAATCATTTGGTACTGGCCAAGAAATATAGTAGTCAATCAGTGAAATAAGTTAGATTCACAAGACACAATAGCTAATGACTAGAGTAATCTTGTGTTTCATAGATCCAAAGACCCCAGCTTCTAGGATAAGAACTCACTATTTGATGAAAATTCTTGGAAAAATTGGAAATTAGTTTAGTAGAAACTAACCATTGACCCCCACCTAACACCCCACGCCAAAATAAGGTGGAAATGGTTTCATGATTTAGACATAAAGAGTGATACTATAAGCAAATTATAACAAAGGAAAGTCTACCTCTCAGATCTGTGGAGTAGGAAGGAATTTGTGGCCAAAAAAGTGCATTATGGAATGCAAAATGGATAGTTTTGATTATATTAAGTTAAAAATATTTTGTACAAAAAACAAATGCAGACAACATTTAGAAGGGAAGCAATAAGCTGGGAAAAATTTTTCATTCAAAGGTTCTGATAAAGGCCTTATTTCTAAAATATATAGAGAACTGACTCAAATTTATAAGGATTCAAGACATTCTCCAAGTGATAAATGGTCAAAGGATATGAACAGACAATTTTCAGATGGAGAAATTAAAACCATTTATAGTCATATTAAAAATGCTCTAAATCATTATTGATCAGAGAAATGGAAATTAAGACAACTCTGAGGTACCACTACACATCTCTCAGGTTGACTAAGATGACAGGAAAAGATAATGATGAATGTTAGAGAGGATGTGGGAAAACCAGGACACTAACACATTGTTGATGGAATTGTGAACTGATTCAACCATTCTGGAAAGCAATTTGGAACTATGTCCAAAGGACTGTCAAACTGTACATACCCTTTGATCCTGCAATGTCTCTACTAGGTCTGTATCCCAAAGAGATCATAAAGGAAAGAAAGGGATCCACATGTGAAAAAATGTTTGTAGCAGCCGTTTTTGTAATGGCAAGAAAATGGAAACTGAGTGGATGCCTATCAGTTAGAGAATGACTGAATAAGCTATGATTTATGAATATTATGGAATATTATTGTTCCATAAGAAACAATCAACAGGATGATTTCAGAGAGGCCTGGAGAGACTTACATGAACTGATGCTGAGGAAAGTAAGTAGAATCAGAAGAACATTGTACACAGCAACGAGAAGATTATGTGATCATCAATTCTGATGGATGTGCCTCTTTTTGACAATGAGATGATTGAGGCCAGTTCCAATGGTCTTGGGATGAAGAGAACCATCTGTACCCAGTGAGAGAAATGTGGGGATTGAGTGTGCATCATAACATAGTATTTTCCTTTTTTGTTATTTGCTTGAATTTAGTTTTTTCACTTTTTTTTCCATTTTTGATCTTATTTTTTTGTGTGTGCAGCGTAATTGTGGAAATATGTATAGAAAAACTGCACATCTTTAATATATAATGGATTACTTGCCATCTAGGGGAGGGGAAAATATTTAGAACACAAGATTTCACAAGTATGAATGCTGAAAATTATGTGATTGAAGCCAGTTCCATTGATCTTGTGATGAAGAAAGCTATCTACCTCTAGAGAGGAGACTGTGGGAACTGAGGGTGGATCACAACATAGCATTTTCATTTTTTGTTATTGTTTGCTTCCATTTTGTTTTCTTTCTCATTTTTTTTCTTTTTTTAATCTGATTTTTCTTGTGCTGCATGATAATTGTATACATATGTTGGATTTAACACATATTTTAACATGTTTAACATATATTGGATTACTTGCCATCTAGGGGAGGGGATAGGAGAAAGGGGAGAAAAATTTGGAACACAAGGTTTTACAAGAGTCAACATTGAAAAATTATCCATGTATATGTTTTGAAAATAAAAACTTTAATAAAAATAATAAAAGAAAATTATCTATGTACATATTTTAAAAAATCAAAAAGATTTAATAAAAATCAAAAATAAAATTTTAGCATTAATATTTATCAGGAAGATTGGTCTATAATTTTCTTTTTCTGTTTTGGTTCTCACAGCAATATTTCAACCCAATTATGTCATATCTAAGAGATTGCCTATAAAAGTTCCCACATAATTTTCTGTATTTGTTCTGTTCTTGGCTACTTAGGTTTTATTTGAACAAGAAAATTTTCATTTAAAATAATTGAAAAGTATCCTTTTAACACTTCAACAGTGTTCTGACTTTCTAATATAGTTTAGATTTGAAACTGTTCTTCGAAATGAACTTTGTTATTATTTTTTCTAACTCAGTAAACTAATTTTTAGTAATTTGATTGGGATGGCATTGAATAAATTGACTAGACAAAATTGCCATTTAAAAATTACTTTGGTTTTACCTACCCATGAACAATAAGTATTACTTCAATAATTTTGATATGAGTTTATTTGTATAAAAAGCATTTTATGTTTATGTTCATATAGTTTCTAGATCTATTTTGGCAGGTATATCTCAGGTATTTTATACTATCCAGGTATTTTAAATGGTCAAAAATAATATTGAAGGGTAGCAGTAAACTGGGAAAATATGTTTACATCCAAAGGTTCTGATAAAGGCCTTATTTCTAAAATATATCGAGAATTGACTCAAATATATAAGAATTCAAGCCATTCTCCAACTGACAAATGGTCAAAAGATATGAACAGACAATTTTCAGACGAAGAAATTGAAACTATTTCCGGTCACATGAAAAGGTGCTCCAAGTCACTCTTGATCAGAGAAATGCAAATTAAGACAACTCTGAGATACCACTACACACCTGTCAGATTGGCTAAAATGACAGGAAATGATAATGATAACTGTTGGAGGGGATGTGGGAAAACTGGGACACTGATACATTGTTGGTGGAACTGTGAACGGATCCAACCATTCTGGAGAGCAGTTTGGAGCTATGCTCAGAAAGTTATCAAACAGTGCATACCCTTTGACCCAGCAGTGTTTCTACTGGGCCTATATCCCAAAGAGATTTTAAAGGAGGGAAAGGGACCTACATGTGCAAAAATGTTTGTGGCAGCCCTTTTTGTAGTGGCAAGAAACTGGAAATTGAAAAGATGCCCATCAATTGGAGAATGGCTGAATAAATTATGGTATATGAATGCTATGGAATATTATTGTTCTGTAAGAAATGACCAACAGGAGGATTTCAGAGAGGATTGGAGAGACTTGCATGAACTGATGCTGAGTGAAATCAGCAGAACCAGGAGAACATTATACACAGCAACAAGACTATAC
>JAJPUD010000874.1:439919-468549 GCA_023553655.1 Myrmecobius fasciatus
TATCACCTTGCTGAAAAAAGTCCATATAGTTAAAACTGTAGTTTTTCTAATAATAATTTGTGGCTGTGAGAGTTGGATCATGAGGAAAACAGAGCACTACAGAACTGATTCTTTTATATTATGGTGTTAGAGAAGACTTTTGAGAGTTCTGGGACAGCAAGATCAAATCAGTTAATATATTAAAGAAATTATCTCTCCATTGGAAAGACAAATACTGAAAAGCTTAAGCTTAGATACTTTGGCCAGCGAATGAAAAAATGGGACTCACTGGAAAAGACCTTGATGTTGAGAAAAATTGAATAAAAAATGATAATGGGATAGAAAAGAATGAAATGGCCCAGAAGCAACAAACATGAGCTTGAACAGCTTGGGAAATGGAAAATAGAGGGGCCCAGTGTGCTATGTTCTATCGGCTCACAAAAATTCAGACATAACTGGATCTATTTTTGCTTTTGCTTTGTCTGAGATCACCATTGTTATTTCTTCCTTTTTTTTACCTTAGCTGAACCATATTAGGTTCCTGCTCTAGCCCTATATTTTAACTCCGTGTTTTTCTATTTCAAGTGTATTTCTAGTAAAAAACATACCATTGGATTCTCATTGTTAATCCATTCTGCTATCTGCTTTCATTTTATGGATAAGCTCATCCCATTCACCTTCAGTTATGATACTGCATATTTTCCATCCCATTTTTTGGTTTCTTTTTTTTCTTTCTTTTTATTCTGTCCCTCCAAAGACTGTTTTGCTTCTAACTACTGCCTCCCTTAATTTGCCCTCCCTTTTCCCCTTCTATTTCCCTATTGAGTGCATCACATTTCTATATACAACCATGTGTGTGTGTGTGTGTGTATGTAGATTAGATAGACACACATATATGTATATACGCATGAATATATACAAATGTGTGTATACATGTATATGCATATGTATTCTTTTTTTATATGTGTTCTTTTTTAACCAATACTACAGTGAGATTCAAACATCGCCCCTTATTTCCCCCTTCATTGTAAAAATTCTTCCATATAAACCTCTTTTATGTGAGAAAATTTCTCCATTCTATCTCTCCCCTTCCTCTTCTCCCCATTGCACCCCTCTTTCTCACCCTATTATTATTTTGGAGATCATTCCAATATAATTGACTCATACCCATGTCCTCTTCAAAATTCGATCTTCCAGTAAATAGTCTAAATCAACTTCTTTAAGTATTAACTCTTTGTTGTCCAAGGAATTTTTATTGAGTCCATTATAATTACTCTTTCATGTTTACCTTTTCATACTTCTCTTGAGTCTTATGTTTGAGATGTCAAACTTTCTATTCAGCTCCAGTGATTTTTTTAAAACCAGGAATGCTTTTATTAAATATCCATTCATTAAATATCTATTTTCCCCCCTGAAGGATTAAACTCAATTAGGTAGGTTCTTGATTGTAATACTAGCTCCTTTGCTTTCTGCAATATATTCCAAGCCCACTAATGCTCAGTGAAGTGAGCAGAACCAAGAGATCATTATTCACAGCAACAACAATACTATATGAGGATCAGTCCTAACGGACATGACTCTCTTCAACAATGAAATGCTTCAAACCAGTTCCAATTGTTCGGTGAAGAGAGCCATATACACCCAGAGAGAGGGATGTGAAATGTGGACCACAACATAACTTTTTCATGTTCTCTATTGAGGTTTGCTTACATTGTATTTCCTTTATTGGATTATTCTTTCTTGTAGATATGATTTCTCCTGCACAAAAAATGATGTAATAACTATACATATATTCGATTTCTTAAGTATTCTAACATAATTATCATGTAGTGGATATCCTGCCATCTAGGGGAGGGGTGGGGAGTATGGGGAAAAAATTTGTAACAGAAAGCTTTGTAAGGGTTAATGTTTAGGAATTACCCATACATATGTTTTGCAAATAAAAAGTATTAATAATATATATATTCCAAGCCCTCCAAGATTCATCGAAAGTGGAAGCTGCTAAATCTTGTGTGATCCAAACATGATTCCATGATATTTAAATTGCTTCTGTCTGCTTGAAATATTTTCTCTTGACCTGGGAGTTCTGGAATTTGGCTATATTGAGAAATGCTTCATTTGGGGATCTCTTTTAAAAGATATTCTGTGAATTATTTCAAGTTTTATTTTGTTCTTTGGATCTAAGATAACTGGGCAGTTTTTCCTTGATAATTTCTTTAAATATAATGTGTATCTTCTTTTTTGATCAGGATTTTCAGGTAGTTCATTAATTCTTAAATTCTCTCTCCTTGATCTATTCCCCAGATTAGTTGTTTTTTCATTGAGATAGTCCACATTTCCCCCCATTTTTCTCATCTTCTAAAGACTTTGTTTTAATAATATCTCATGGAATCATTGGCTTCCACTAGTTCAATTCTAATTTTTAAGGAATTATTTTCATCTGTAAGATAGTGGGTTAATTCTGCTTTTTAAGGAGTCCTTCTCTTCAGTGGATTTTCATATTCTTTTACGATTTGGCCAATTCTGTTTTTTCATCCTTCTTTTACCAAGATGATAATTATCTTTTCATAATTATCATCCTCATTTCTTTTTTTTCCTCTATCACTCTATTTTTAACTTTTCCAAGAATTCTTGTTAGGCTTGAGTCCAATTAGTATTTTTATTTTGAGCCTTTCTCTTGGTAATGGTTTTCATACTGTTGTCTTCTTCTGAGTTTATGTCTTGGTCTTTGCTGCCACCATGATAGCGTTTCATGGTCAAATTATTTGCTATTTGCTCTTTTTCCAGCCATTTTTTTTCTTTGAACTATGAAGTTGGACTCTGCTCAACAAGGGCTAAGAAGGAACAACCCAAGCTATAGGCTTTTTCAGTGCTGCTGTTTTCAGAGCTAGTTCTAGGAACCAGCAATTCTTTGGTGTTTTCTAAGGTGATGTGAAGCATGGAGAGATATGGTCACTGTATTCTAGTCTATAGTCTGGTCTTCATCCAGGAAAAGCCATGGTTCCCTGCAGCCATAAGTTCTCTTTATTTTGGTATTGTGACCATTGACAAGCATTCCTCTCCATCTTGGAACTGCAAGCCAGAACTATGCATGGGCAATAATGCAGTGCCAGCAAAAGGTCTGTAGTCATTTTCCGACCAGTTGTGTGAACCCCTTACCATTTCTGGGCTGAGAGCATTTGAAGCAGCTTGTTCTTCAAGGCAGTTACTGTTGTCCCAGCTCCCATGTTCAAATTCCAGGCAGGCATCCATTCTAATGCCAGACTTCTCTTGCTGAGTTAAGTTTTCTTAAATTGGAAACATGTCTCACCTCTAGTTTTTTTGGTTCTGCCACTCCGAAATTTGATTTGAGGCATAATTTTAAGTTGTTTGGAGGGGAATGTTGGGAGAGTTCAGCTAGGTAGTTACCCCTAAACTGTCATCTTGGTGCCACTCCTTTGACCTTGAATCTTCAAAGTCCTCTTCTATGAGACAATTTCTTCATATGTTAAATGAAAGGGTTAGACTCCATGAACTCAAAGACTCTGAGCCAATAAAAGGACAAAAGTGGTGAATTAATATCAAGATAGTGAAAAGCACATTCTGAATCCTTTCCCTCTCCTAAATGGATTTGGATTCAAATCTTACCTCTGCCACTTTCTTGTGAGACTTTAAACAAGTCATTCAACTCAATTTCCTCAATTATATGTAGATGTAGACTACATACTCTCTGAAGATCCTTCCAGGTCTAAAACTATGATCTTTAGAGAGTTGTTTTTAAGGTTCTTTCTCCTCCAGACATCCTTCATGAAAGAAATCCAATTATGAGAAAATATCCCTTTTCAAATTTCTTTTGGTATCACTTTTCTAGTTATTTCTGGATTTTTCCTTATCCTTAATAGATTATAAGCTCTTTGAAGGCAAGAACTGTGTTGTGGCTATGTGAAAATTTCTGGATTCCAAAGATTCAACAGAACCCATGCATATCATAGTAAATTAAATAATTACTGAGTGAACTCAATTAGACATTTCTGTGCCAGAGGCTGAAAGACCCAGGTAATTATTAATCTAGAATTTAAGATTGTAAAGGGCTATGAATATCAGAGTAAGGCACTGTAGCATTACCTTGTTGATAATGGGGTGATTTTTCAGTTCTTACAGGGGATTCGTAAATTAGTTTGGAAATCTGGAATATTTTCCATAAAGTGACACAGAGCAGGAAGCTCAATGGTTTATGTTGAATGGCCCAGATCATTCAATTCAACACATACTATGTGTCAAGCAGAGTTACTGGATATGATACAGCTGCTCATATAAATGAAACCATCCTGGTTTATACACAAGCAGCTTATTCTTACTAGATAACAGCATAATTTCTGATGCTTGAGATCTCGGATTTTTGTGGAATCCCCAAAACTGACTTTTTTTTTTTTGCTATCTTCTCTTCATTCACTCTACCCCAAATCTAGCTAAAGGTATGGATGGAGATTGGCCACATGTCACAATGCTCTCTCAATCTTAGGTTGTGTATAGAGATGTTCTATTGCCATGGGAACAAGTCCAACTCACAATTCTGGTTTCTTCCCCTCCCTCCAGACCAGAGGTGTCAACTAAATTCAAATTACCCCCACCCCTCACCTAATACTTATCTCCTGCTTTTAGATCTCTACAACCCACAGGAATTGCTGTCCTCCAAATCAGATCCTTTTATCCTTCAAAAATCATCCCTCTCCTCCCTCCAGTTCCCCTTGAAAGAATCTGATTTGTTTCCACAGCTGGGATTCCTAAGGAATTCACTGTTTCTCTTCTCCTGCTCTCTGGGTTTCTTAGGAAGAAAAATATTGAATACTCAAGAAATGGCAGGGCAAAAATAAGAGACAGTTTTGGATGCTTTGACTTTGAAGAAATATTATGACTCTAATCCTTGATTTAAACTCACAATCCATCACTCTCTCCAGGAAGTCTCAACTGACCGCCCCAGCCCACACTTTACCTCCTCTTAACAGTACAGTGTGAGCAATACAACCCAGCTTCCAATTGGAGCTAGCTTTGTGCTTTATTTTTTCCACTTCGATTACCCTTCCTGTCTCCCTATGTGTCTTCTCTTCCCCCAGACTGTGAAACCCTCCAAGGACAGGCACAATGCCTTCTCCTATTACCTCTACAATTCCTACTCACAGGGTCAGACATGTAGGAGCTATACATTTCAAATTTGTAGAAATAATTTTTGTTCATTTTAAATACCAGGAAATCAGACAAGATGAGAGATGAAGGATTAAGTTAAGTAACTGGGGAGACAGATCCTACAATGTCAGAGCTGGAAGGGATGTCACGACCCGTTCCTTGTGCAGGTTCACATAGTGATGTGAGCTGGCCTGAGAGGGCTAAAGGACTGAATTCAGAACTCAAGAGCTGCAACTTGCAAATTCTGTGCCTGGGGAGGGGTGAGGTGGGGTGGAGTAGCGTATGACAACTACCTGTGGTGAGATGGAGGGTTATATACAAAACCATGCTAGAGTGCTCATTTGGAATGTAGCTTCATGGGAAGAAAGCTCCAGTTTTGACTGCTTATATAACCTTATTATAACTAGATTACCTAGCTTCTGTTGTTTCTCAGCTGCCAAAGGACTGGGGTACTAAATTTTGATGTCTTAGACCAAAGCCCCACTTTAACATAGATACAGTTGTTAAGTATATTCAATTCATAGGTTAACAAATAGGATATTGGGAGGGGGGAAGACAAAGTACATATCTATATCTCAGGTTCTGGCCAAATGACCTCTTCAATACATATCCTGTGGCATCAAATCAGAGACATGGCAACTTTTTAAAATTAAGACCTTTTTTTTTTTTTTTTTAATTAATGTGTGACTGCGAGTTTGCCTGAGGGGGAAGGGTGGGGAGGGTTGCCCAGGGAGATACTTTTTTGAGAGGGGATGGAGGGGCAGGAAAGAAACCAAACCACACCAGTATCTTGGAAAAAAAAGCAAATTAAAAAAAAGATTCTCCGCGCCATTGCAGGGGGTTGGGGAGGTGGGTGGAAGGTGGGGGAGGAGAGGTTTTGGGAGAAAGAAATCAACAAGAGAATTCCCAAAATAACTCAAACTTAAAACACAAATGGAAAAAGGGGAAAAAATAAAACAAAAAACCCCCACGAGAATAACATAAAAGTTCACTACTGCCTCCCAGGTATGTCCTTTCTCTCCCTCTCGGAGATCTCTATCTCCTTCCTGGTGCATTGGTCGTTTGCAAGGACAATAGAAAACTCAAACTAAGGTGTTGGTAGGTTTTTCAGGCTGGAATCGCAGGGTATCCCTCCCCTTTCCTGCTTAAAAGCTGGTCCGTGGTTTGCTGGTGGGGTGGGCTCGCCCTGGGCAGCGGCCTCTATGCGTGCCCACTCTCCAGGCTGTTGTCCTTGGCCTGGGACCCGATGTCAGCACTGAGCATAGTCTTGGCCTCTCGACCCTCCGAAGGCCTGGGATTGCCAGGCCTGCGATGTTGGTAACTGAAGTGGCGGCGGAAACGGCGCTGCGGCGATTGCTGGCTGCGGATCCTCTTGCCCTTGTGGTTCTCCTTCTCGTCCTCCGGGCCCTCAGCACGAAGAGTGGGTCCCCATCGGCCGGCCCCAGCGCCACGCAGGGGGGGCCTCCCTTCCCGGAAACCCCCACGCCGGCCCACGCGGCTCTGCTCCCCACTGCCCGCCAGCTCGGTTTCGGCACTATCAGCCGGCCCTCGTCTCAAGGCCAGAGCCACATACTGTGACCGACGGGCGAAGTGGAGTGGATAGGGTGGACGGCGGGGGACGCAGTTCTTCCATGTCTCGTGCTCCCCGGCCGGCGGAGCCCCATCGGCCGGCTTCTCGGGACCTTCGGCTCTGGGGCAGCTGGGGCGGCTCTTTCTGGGAGCCTGTTGTGGTGGACCTCCACTGCTGCGGGGGGTACCTCGGCGGTACTCGCTTCGGTCAGCTGCGTACTTGCTCCCTTGCACGGGAGCGCCCCCGGGCCCGGTGACATTGGCTGCCTCCACCCCCTTCTCTCCTTCCACCACATCGAACTCCACGGGCTCGCCGTCCCCAACGCTCCGGAGGTACTTGCGCGGGTTGTTCTTCTTGATTGCCGTCTGGTGAACGAAGACGTCTTCCTTGGTGTCGTCCCGGTTGATGAAACCATACCCGTTCCTCACATTGAACCATTTCACTGTCCCCCAGACTTTGGTCGCCAGCACTTTCTTCTCCCCAGACGGAACCAGGGTGGGAGCAGCCTCAACCCCTTTGCTTTCTGAGCCAACCAGGGGACCCTCGGGTCGAGATTGGGCCATGGAGGTGGCCACAGCCGGAAAAGTGGCACTCTTCATCTCGGTCTCTCCCAGGGGCGCTGACCTCCGGAGCCCCCAGCCACTCGTGCTCCTTTTCCCACCCCCCCACCCGGCCCCCCACCCCAACTGTGGCCCAGTCGTCTGGTGGGGGGGGGACGGCCGCTAAGGCCGTGAGGCTTCCCCGGGGTCGTTCTCTCCCACACCCACCACACCTAATCCCCGCTCAGCAACCTGACATCTCTGGGGAGTTAGGAAGGCAAAGAGCTTTTATAGGCGCCACCGGCCAATTAGCAAGATGCTCTCAAGGCTGAGAGTTAGGTGAGTGGGGATTGGCCGGCCCAAAGGTAGGTCACAAAGCTGTGGATTGGTGCCTCTTCGACCCAGGGAAAGGGGGAGGGGAGAAAGAGTTCCTCTGAGAGGTGGGAGAGAGGTCCTTGGGAGTCCTGTCCCCAGACGCAACTTGGAATCCTAAAGCTCATCGGTTCCAATTCTCCTATGTCCTCTTTAACCTGGCTGTGAAACTTGCCAAGGGTCTTGCTTAACCACTGTGTGAAAGGGACACAACAGAACAAGTCTCCCTTACATTTAGGGAGAGGAACCAGAGAAAAGTAGCATGATCAGAGTTGGTCTTTGCTATCTATCATTGATACTCACATGGTATGAAGAAATGAGCCATCTTTTAGAGTGGATATGAATCATAGGTATAAATGCATCGCACTGTTACTGAGTATTTTGTTGTTGTTATGGTTGAGTTGTTTTCTGTCACGTCCAGCTCTTCATGACCCCATTTGTAATTTTCTTGGTAAAGATATATTGGAGTAGTTTGCCATTTTCTTTACAGATGAGGAAACTGAGGCTAACAGGGTTAATGGTTTTGCCCAGGGTCACAGAGCTAGTAGGTGTCTGAGATCAGATATGAATTCAGTTCTTCCTAACTCCAGTCTCAGTGCTCTGTCCACTGCACTACTTAGCTACCCCTCTCAGCTATTAGGATAGCAACACCTCATAGAATTCCTTATAGGATTCACAGCTGCAAACACCTTAGAAATAATCGAATTCAATGGTTCTTGAACTTTATTTTTGTCTCAGGACTCCTTTACACTCTTAAAAATCATTGTGGAACATCCTCCAAAAGAGCCTTCCTTTATGCAAGTTATATCTGTTCATATTGATCATATTAGAAAATGAAAACATCTTAGTATTATTGTGAAAATAGTTTTGACTTCATGGACTTTCTGAAAGGGTACTGTTGTTGGATATAAATTTTATTGGATTCAGAGCTGAAAAAAAACCTTAGAAATAATCTAATTTGGTGGTTCTTGAACTTTTTGAGTCTCAGGATCCCTTTACACTCTTTAAAAATTATTACAAACCACCCCACAAAAGAGTTTTCATTTATGTGGGCTATGTCTATCCATACTGATCATATTAGAAAATGAAAACATCTTAGTATTATTATGAAAATAATTTTGACCTCATGGACTTCCTTGAAAGGATCTCAGGAATCTCCTGTTAACACATTGAGAACCACTGATCTAGTCCCAACAGCTTCATTTGATAGAAAAGGAAACTGATGCTGAGCAAAGTTAAATAACTTGTTCATGGTCACACAAGTAGTAAAGAATTGAGGTTGAGACTGAATGATATGGCTTTTCAGTTTAATTCACTCTTTTTTTCTTCTTGCCACACTTCTACAACTTATCAGTCAACATGCATTTATTAAGCATATGTTGTGTTCCAGGTGCTGTACTAAGTTCTGGGAACACAAAAACAAAATCTCTTTTCCCTCAAGGATTTTCCATTGTAATGAGAGACAGGGTATAAATATAGACATGGTATATATTTATATGCATATAGTATACATACATATATACAAAGCATACACATGTATATATACATATACACATACATATATAATGTACATACATATAGACATGTATGTGTATATATGTATACATAGGTATATCTGTATATAAGATCTTCATCCAAGTCACACCCATTAACACTTATGGATGTTCTCAAGATTCAGTCCTGAGCCCTCTTCTCCCTCTATACTATTTTACTTGGGGATTTTATCAGCTCTTATAGATTTAATCACCATCTTTATGGTGATGATTCTCACATCTTCTTATCTTTTCTACTGCCCTCCAGTCCCATATCTTCGACTGCCTCTCAAACATTTTGAACTGGATGTCCAGTGGACATCTTAAACTCAACATGTTTTAAAGTGGAACTAATTATTTCCTCCCCAAACTCTTTCCACTTCTAAACTTTCATGTTACTGTTGAGAGTACCACCATCCTTCCAGTTCCCTGGGTTAACCTTCTCAACTCCTCACTATCTCTTACCCCCATCTTCATATTCAAGCTGTTGCCAAGGCCTATCAATTACCACTTTGGAGCATCTTTCAAATACAACCTCTTCTCTCCTCTGACATTACCACCATCATGGTACAAGGTCTCATTACCTAACGTTCGTACTATTGCATAGTCAGCTGGTAGATCTGCCTGCCTCAAGTTTCTCCTCACTCTATGTTCCATTAAGCCACCAAAGGGATTTTTCTAAAACAGAGATCTGACTATGTCATCCTGCTCAATAAACTTCAGTGGCTCCCTAACACCTCCAGAAGTTTGACTTTGAAAGACTTATACTTGACCCCCCACACACACACACACTCACTTCTAGTTTTCTAGTACTGTATACCCAATCATGATAAGTATTCTTTGCTTTACTTAGACTTTCCATCTGTCAACTCCAGGCATTTTCTGTCCCTTTGTTGTGTTTCCCCTTCTTTCTTCAAGTCCCAGCTAAAATCATATTTAAGAAGCCTTCCCCAATCATAATTCTAGGGCCTTCTCTCTGTTAATTATTTCCTATGTATTCTGTATACAGTTTGTTTGTCCATATTTATTTGCATGTTGTTTCCTTCATTAGATTATGAGCTTCTTGAGCCAGGGACTGTCTTTTGTTTTTCTTTGTATCCCCAGCACTTTGAACAATGCCTGGAAATTAGTAGGAACTCCATAAATGCTTAATGATGATTGATAAGATATTGGAATACAATATCTTAATATTGAAATACAAGATTACTTTGGAGAGGAAGAGCTATTGGAGTGGAAATGAAGGAAGAAGACCAGGAAAGTTTTCTCCAGAAGGTGATGTTGAGCTGAGTTTTAAGGAAATGAGAGATTCCAGGAGGCTTTGTGGTGAGGAGAAAGAATATTGTTCCAAGCATGGGAGACAACTAGTACAAAGGCACAGAGACAGGAGACTGAACATTATCAAAGAAACTACTAATATAATTGCACTATAGAGACCACGGGAAGATGAAATATACAAGTGAAATATAAATGAAAAGGTTGAAATGTGCCAGATTATGAAGAGTTAAATGCCAATCAAAGGACTGTGTATTTGATACTAGAATTAATAGGGAGTCACTGGAGTTTATTGTGCTTTGGGAAAATTCACATCAACAGCCAAGGATAAGATGGTTTGGAGAAAGAAGTCATTTGAAGGAGGGAAGTCAATTAGGAGTTCATTTTTTTAAAAGTCCAAAGGAAGGTGATAATGGCCTGAATCATAAAAGCAGTTATAAAAGAGCTGTTGTTAAGTTGGAAATGACAAGATTTGGCAACTTACTGAACAGTGTAAACAAAAGATAAAGAAAAGAATCTAGGTTGACTGATAGAAAGATGCCCTGGACAGCAAAAGAGAAATCTTGAAGAGGCTGGGTTTTGTAGCAGGAAAAAAAATTTGATCTGTTTTGGATACATTGAATGTGAGATGCCTACAGGTTTCTTAGCAAGACTCAGTGAGCAAAAGGGACATGTCCAAGATCACACTGAGTGTTAAAAGCAAAGCTGAGATTGAATTCAGATCCCCTGATTCCAGCATCCTTTCCAACTCCCAGTGTTGCTTCCTTTAAAAAAGGTCAGGGAAAAGGGTCAAAGGAACGTAGATAAAGAGCAGAACAGAATCTTTAGAGGCTCATCTAGTCCAACCACTCTCATTTTTACAAATAAAACAAGTTAGGTCCTCAGGAAGGCAAGTTACTTTCCAGTGATCATACAGCTAGTAAGTTGCAGAACTAGATTTGAACCCAGATTCTCTGACTACATATCTTTTTCCCTCTATATGCAAGATCTCTCTCTCTCTCTCATATGTCTCCATAAAAGAGCCATATTTGCTGTGGACTAACTGGAGGCAGTAAGCACAGGAAATTTGGTGCCCCCTGCTCTTTGGTCCTCTTTCCTTCTCTAAGCCTAGATTTCTCTGGTTCCTCTGCTACTTTCTTTCAGCCTACAGATGGCTCAATGTTTTCACTTGAATTTTGATTGAGTGGTTCTCCCTAGGTTTTGAAGTCATTTAGCACATTTCTTTTCTCTCAGGTACTGAAGTTCCCCCTACTTCAAAAGATCCTGGTCTTTTTTTCTTTTTTATTTCGATAATAGCTTTTTATTTTCAAAATACATGCAAAGACAATTCTCAACATTCACCCTTGCAAAAGCTTGTGTTCCAAATTTTTCTCCCTCCCTCCTACCCCCTCCCCTAGACAACAAGTAATCCAATATAGGCTAAAAGTACGATTCTTCTAACATGTTTCCACATCTGTCAAAATGCACAAGAAAAATCAGATTAAAAAGGGAAAAAGCAAGCAAATGAAATGACAAAAAGATGAAAATACTGTTGTGATGCACACTCACTCCCCACAGTCCTCTCTCTGGATGCAGATGGCTTTCTCCATCACAAGTCTATTAGAATTGGCCTGAATCACCTCATTGTTGAAAAGAGCCATGTCCATCAGAGTTGATCATCCCATCATTTTCTTGTTGCTGTGTACAATGTCCTTTTGATTCTACTCACTTTACTTAGCATTTGTTCATGTAAGTCCTTTCAAGACTTTTCTAAAATCAGCCTGCTCATCATTTCTTATAGAACAATAATATCCCATTATATTCATATACCATAACTTTTTCAGCCATTCCCCAACTGATGGATATCCACTCAATTTCCAATTCCTTGCTACTATAAAAAGGGCTACTACAAACATTTTTGCACATTTGGGTCCTTTTAAAGGAGGGATTTTTAGAGGGAATTCTACTCAAATAAGATATGGGATAAAGAGAGAATAACATATGCATATATAGAAAAATATATATACATATATAGAATATATGCATATATTGTATCTATAGCTAGAGTGAGGGAGAGTATAGAAGAGAACAAAGGTTTTCTAAATTTATAAAGAAATAGGATGGATTGTATAGTAGGGTATATAGATTGGGGAGAGTGGGATAGGAAGGAAACAACATATATATTTGGAAGGCTATGAAAGAAAAGACCCTATTGTTGCTGGGAAAGCTGCTGACTAACTCTTTCACTTTAGGACCCTTAGTTTTCTCTTCTAGATATTGAAACAAGTGGTTGCTATTCACTTCTTCCTTACCTCAGTGTTCAACTGAGAACAGCCCTCTACCCCCTATGCCCACATCTGCCAACTCCAACTCAAGCCCCTCTGTCTTATTCTCCTAACACTTCCCCTTGGGAAGATATGTGCACACCTCCTTTACAGTTAACTTTGTTTCCCACTATCTCCTGGTTGCTGAGCTAGACCATGCAAATTACATTAATGCTTAAAGAAGACAAAAAAAATACTAGAAACACCATTAGTTTGGAGTTTTAAAGGAAGCTAGGTGATGCAGTGTTTTAGTGTATTGAACTTGAATTCAGGAAGATATGAGTTCAAATACCATCTTAGATACTTACTACCTGTGTGACTCTGGGCAAATCACTCAACCTCTAAGTCTCAGTTTTTCCAAATCTATAAAATTGGAATAATATAAGGTTTTTGTGAGGATCAAATAAGATATGCACATTGCCTTGCAAATGTTAAAACACCATATAAGTGATAGTTATTATTATTAACAAATATCAATGGTTGGAGGGATACAACTGTTACCAACTGAGAGCATGTCTATCACAAGGATGAGGACTCATGAGGAAAATGGGAAGATAGAAGAAAACTGGGAATTGTTAAATCCCATATTTCCCAAGAACTAATCCAGGAACTAAGGCTACTCTGCAAAGGAGAGCAAGTCAACAAAACCTTAGGGGAGCCAAGATGGCAGAGTAAAGACATGACTCTCTGTGTCCTCCTCTGACCTTCTCTCAAACTAACAGAAGTTTAAGTCTCTGAACTGATTTTTAACACAAATATTTGGATTACAAAACATTACTTGCAGAGAGTACCTTTGAAGAGCTCCATAGCAGGTCTGTTTCAGTTGGGCAGGGGCTCGGGCAGGGGCTCAGGCAGTTCTCCGAGTTCAGATGTAGCTCTGGGAAGCAGGGCAGGAAACTAGGTGGGACTCATCATGGCAGATTATAAACACCTGGGGAGTCTATCTCAGGACACCCTGCCCTGATTTCGGGCAGGTGCTTTGGCAGATCTGCCTTTTGTAAAAGGCAGATTGTAATCCTCTGCAAACAAAAGGACCTAGCCCTGAAGGCACAGCACTGGAAGTTAATTGTCTGAATTTCCCCAGGGCAAACTACCATAGCCACTGTTTCTCTGCTTTAAACAGACCCCAAGCTTTTTTAAAAAAATGAGTAAGAAACAGAACAGAGCTCTCACCATAGACAGCTTTTATGGAGAGAAAGAAGGGCAGACCCCAGATCCTGAGGTTCCTAAAACAACTACAGAGGACACCACAAAGGCGGTCATGAGCTGGTCCCCCTTTCACAAAGCTTTCCTGGAAGACTGCATAAAGAATCTCAAAAGAGAGTTAGATGAAAAATGCAGAAATGAATTGAGATCAGTGCAAGAAGCCTTCCAAAAGAGATATGATAAAGACACCAATTTACTGAAAAACAAAATTGGTGAAATGGAAAAAGTAAGCAATGAACAAATTGGCCAGTTACAAAAGGAGCTAAAAAAGGTAACTGAATAAAATAATACATTAAAAATTAGAATTGAACAAATGCAAGTGAATGATTCAATAAGGCTCCAAGAATCACTCAAACAAAAACCAAAAAATGAAAAAATAGAAGAAAATATGAAATATCTCCTAGGAAAAACAACAGACTTGGAAAATAGATCTAGGAGAGACAATCTAAGGATTACTGGACTTCCTGAAAGCCATGATGAAAAAAAGAATCTAAATACTATCTTCCAGGAAATCTTGGAAGAAAACTGCCCTGATGTTTTAGAAACAGAAGGCAAAATCACCATTCAAAGAATTCACCGATCACCTCCTGAAAGAGACCCCAAAATTAAATCCCCAAGGAATATCGTAACTAAATTTCAGGACTATAGCACCAAGGAAAAGATATTGTTAGCAGCTAGAAAGAAACAATTCAAATACCAAGGAACTATAATTAGAATCACACAAGATTTGTCAGCCTCCACATTGAAGGATGATGGAAGGGTGTGGAACCAGATATTTCGAAAGGCAAAGGAACTTGGATTACAGCCAAGAATAATGTATCCAGCTAGAATTAGCATTACTTTCCAGGGAAGAATATGGGCATTTAATGATACAGGTGAATTTCACCTATTTTTAATGAAAAGACCAGAGCTGAACAAAAAATTTGACCTCCAAACACAGAACTCAGGAGAAGCATAAAAAGGTAAAAAGGAAAGAACTCTTGAGAACTATATTTCTACTATGGGTATATTTAAAGAATGGGGTATAATTTAATATTACTTTGATAATATGAAAAAGAAATTAGAGGTGGAAAGGCTATTATACTGGGAAAAAGAGGGAAAAGGTGGTAAAATAAGGTTAAAAAAAGGAAGTAAAAATAAGGTAAAATCTCGTGAAGAGGCAAAGAAAACCTAATATAATTGAGGGAAAAAGAGAGGGAGATTAGCATTGTGTAAATCTTACTCTCATCAGATTGGTCTCTAAAATAGTATATCAGACACATTTGGTTTCACAGAGAAACTTGTCCTTCCTTATAGGGAAGGGGGAGGGAAATGAGGAAAAGAAAGGGATAGACTAATAGAAGGGAAAATAGAATAATCAAGGGAAAGGAGGAAAAGAGGAGAAGGAGCTCTAAAGCGGGAGGACTGTTTGGGGGAGGTGATCATCAAAAGCAAAATACTGGGGAGGGGGGAAGGGAGAAAGGGGAAAGGAAAGAGAAAAACATAACTTGGGTAAATAAGATGGCAGGAAATACAGAATTAGTTGTTTTAACTGTGAATGTGAATGGGATGAACTCTCCCATAAAGTGGAAGTGGATAGCAGATTGGATTAAAAACCAGAATCCAACAATATGTTGTTTACAAGAAACACAATCTAAAGCATAAAGACACATACAGGGTGAAGGTAAAAGGCTGGAGCAGAATCTATTATGTTTCAGGTGAACAAAAAAAAGCAGGGGTTAGCAATCCTTATCTCAGATCAAGTAAAAGCAAAGATAGATCTAATTAAAAGAGATAAAGAAGGAAACTATATTTTACTAAAGGGTATCACAGATTATGAAGCGGTATCAATACTAAACATATATGTACCAAGTGATATAGCATCCACATTCCTAGAGGAGAAATTAAGAGAAATGCAAGAAGAAATAGACAGCAAAACTATACTAGTGTGAGATCTCAACCTTGCTCTCTCAGAATCAGATAAATCAAACCACAAAATAAATAAGAAAGAAATTAGGGAGGTAAACAAATTGTTAGAAAAGTTAGGTATGATAGATCTTTGGAGAAAATTGAATGGAGACAGCAGGGAGTTTACTTTTTTCTCTGAGGTTCATGGAACTTATACAAAAATTGTCCATGTGTTAGGGCATAAAAATCTCCAAATCAAATGCAGAAAGGCAGAAATAGTAAATGCATCTTTTTCAGATCATAATGCAATAAAAATCACATGCAATATAAGGCCAGGAGAAAATAGACCAAAAGTTAATTGGAAATTAAATAATCTAACTTTAAAGAATGAATGGGTGAAAGAGCAAATCATAGACACAATCAATAATTTCATCCAGGAGAACGACAATAATGAGACAACATACCAAAATTTGTGGGATGCAGCCAAAGCAGTTATAAGAGGTAATTTTATATCTCTAGATGCTTACTTGCATAAAATAGGGAAAGAGAAGATCAATGAATTGGGCTTAATATGAAAAAAAATTAGAAAAAGAACAAATTAAAAACCCTCAATTAAATACCAAATTGGAAATTCTAAAAATAAAAGGGGAGATTAATAAAATTGAAAATAAGAAAACTGTTCAATTAATAAAACCAAGAGTTGGTTTTATGAAAAAATCAACAAGATAGATAAGCCTCTAGTTGATTTAATTAGAAAAAGGAAAGAGGAAAATCAAATTGTTAGTTTCAAAAATGATAAGGAAGAACTTTCCTCCAACGAAGAGGAAATTAGAGTAATAATTAGGAGTTACTTTGCCCAACTTTATGCCAATAAATTTGATAATCTAAATGAAATGGAGGAATATCTACAAAAATATAGACTGCCCAGGTTACCAGATGAGGAAATAAATTATTTAAATAGCCCCATTTTAGAAAAAAAATAGAACAAGCTATTAATCAACTCCCTAAAAAAAAATCTCCAGGGCCAGATGGATTTACATGTGAATTCTACCAGCCATTCAAAGAATAATTAATTCCAATACTATATAAACTATTTGAAAGAATAGGGACAGAAGGTATACTACCAAATTCCTTCTATGACACAGATATGGTGCTGATAGCTAAACCAGGTAGAGTGAAAACCGAGAAGGAAAACTATAGACCAATTTCCCTAATGAATATTGATGCAAAAAAAATAATGTTAAGTGTCTAAGTTTAGATTTCAACTCAGGTCCTCCTGACTTCAGGGCTGGTGCTCTATCCACTGTGCTATCTAGCTGCCCCTATGCAAAAATTTTAAATAAGATATTAGCAATGAGATTACAGAAAGTCATCCTCATGATAATACATTATGACCAAGTGGGATTTATACCAGAATACAGGGCTGGTTTAATATTAGGAAAACTATTAGCATAATCAATTATATTAATGGCCAAACTAACAAAAATCATATCATTATCTCAATAGATGCAGAAAAAGCATTCAATAAAATCCAACACCCTTTCCTATTAAAAACACTAGAGAGTATAGGAATAAATGGGCTTTTCCTTAAAATGATTAGTAGCATCTACTTAAAACCATCAGCAAGCATCATATGTAATGGAGACAAACTAGAACAATTCCCAATAAGATCAGGAGTGAAACAAGGCTGCCCGCTGTCACCATTAGTATTTAATATTGTACTAGAAATGTTAGCTTTGGTAGTAAGAGAAGAAAAAGAGATTAAAGGAATTAGAGTAGGTAATGAGGAAACCAAATTATCACTCTTTGCAGATGATATGATAGTATACTTAGAAAACCCTAGAGACTCAACTAAAAAACTACTAGAAACAATTCACAACTTTAGCAGAGTTGCAGGATACAAAATAAACCCACATAAATCATCAGCATTTTTATATATTACCAACAAAGTTCAGCAGCAAGAGATACAAAAAGAAATTCCATTCAAAATAACTGTTGATAGTATAAAATATTTGGGAATCTATCTGCCAAGGAAAAGTCAGAAACTATATGAACTAAACTACAAAACACTTTCCACACAAATAAAATCAGACCTAGTCAATTGGAAAAACATCAAGTGTTCATGGGTAGGCCAAGAAAATATAATAAAAATGACAATACTACCCCAACTAATTAACTTATTTAGTGCCATACCAATCAAAATCCCAAGAAATTATTTTACAGATCTAGAAAAAAATAGTAGAAAAGTTCATTTGGAAGAACAAAAGGTCAAGAATTTCAAGGGAATTAATGTAAAAAAAAAAGACAGATGAAGGTGGTCTTGCTGTACCAGATATAAAATTATATTATAAAGCAGCGGTCATCAAAACCATTTGGTACTGGCTAAGAAATAGAGTAGTCGATCAGTGGTACAGGATAGGATCACAGGACAAACTAGGCAATAAATATAGCAATTTAGTGTTTGATAAACCCAAAGACCCCAGCTTTTGGGATAAGTACTCACTATTTGACAAAAACTGCTGGGAAAATTGGAAACTAGCATGGAAGAAACTAGGGCTTAACCCACACCTAACACCACATACCAAGATAAAATCTAAATGGGTTCATGATTTAGATATAAAAAGTGATATTATAAGCAAATTAGAGGAAGGTAGTATAGTTTACCTCTCAGGCCTGTGGAGATGGAATGAATTTATGTCCAAAGAAGAACTGGAACTCTTAATTGAACACCAGATAGAAAATGTGACTATCTTAAGTTAAAAAGTTTTTGTACAAACAAAACTAATGCAGACGAGATTAGGAGGGAAGCAATAAATTGGGAAACCATCTTTACATTTAATGGTTCTGATAAAAGCCTCATTTCTAAAATATATAGAGAATTATCTCATATTTATAAGAATTCAAGCCCTTCTGCAATCGATAAATGGTCAAAGGATATGAACAGGCAATTTTCAGATGATGAAATTAAAACCATTTCCAGTCATATGAAAAGGTGCTCCCAATCACTATTGATCAGAGAAATGCAAATTAAGACAACTCTGAGATACCATGACACACCTGTCAGATTGGCTAAAATGACAGGAAAAAATAATGACGAATGTTGGAGGGGATTGGGAAAACTGGGACACTGATACATTGTTGGTGGAACTGTGAACAGATCCAACCATCCTGGAGAGCAATTTGGAACTATGCCCAAATGTTATCAAACTGTGCATACCCTTTGACCCAGCAGTGTTTCTATTGGGCCTATATCCCAAAGAGATCTTAAAGGAAGGAAAGGGACCCACATGTGCAAAAAGTTTGTGGCAGCTCTTTTTGTAGTGGCTAGAAACTGGAAATTGAATGGATGCCCATCAATTGGAGAATGGCTGAATAAATTATGGCATATGAATGTCATGGAATATTATTGTTCTGTAAGAAACAACCAGCAGGATGATTTAGGAGAGGTCTGGAGAGACTTGCATGGACTGATGCTGAGTGAAATGAGCAGAACCAGGAGATCATTATATACGGCAATAACAAGACTATATGATGATCAATTATGATGAATATAGTTCTCTTCAACAATGAAATGCTTCAAACCAGTTTTAATTGGTCAGTGAAGAAAGCCATATGCACCCAGAGAGAGGGATATGAAATGTGGACCACAACATAACATTTTCATGCTCTCTACTGATGTTTGCTTCCCAGATTTTTTTTCTTGTAGACACGATTTTTCTTGCACAACAATGATAAGTGTGGAAATATGTATACATATATTCTATTTGTCAAGTATTTTAACATAATTAACATGCAGTAGACTTCCTGCCATCTAGGGGAGAGGTGGGGACTAGGGGGAAAAATTTGTAACAGAAAGCTTTGTAAGGGTCATTGTTGAAGAATTACTCATACGTATGTTTTGTAATTTAAAAGCTTTAATAAAAAAAAAAACCTTAGCTATCAAAATTTCTTCTGTCTTAAAATCAATCACGCTGCCAAAATGAACCCACCACTAACTCCTTCTTTTTTTCTTCTTGTTCCTCAAACCCATATCCTGATGCCACTGCCCCCACCTCTAAGAATCCTGAGAACATGAAAGACAGAGGCATCTTTGGTAGAACATTCAGAGATAGAGAATAGCATGGGAAGCATTGTTTGTCCTGTCCTGTCCTCACTTTACAGACCTGGACAGAGAAGACCTAGCTCAGGGTCAGCTAGCCAGTGAGACCTAGACCCCAGGACCCCGACCTTTTTTCTTTAGAGCAGTAGTATAAGTTACCAGAACCAGTATTGCCTGAGCTTGGGAGTCAGGGAATCAGGAATGATTAGGGTCTAGACTCTGACTATGCTACTAATGGGCTATGTGGCCATACTTGGCCTCTGTTAGTCTCAGTTTCCTCATCTGAATAATGGCCATCATCATACAAAATGGATATACCTCATGGGATTGTTGTTATGAGGTATGCACTTTATGTGCCTTCTAGTGCTGTGCAAGTGTGAACTATTACAATTACAATGACTGAAGAATAAACTGGGCAAGTTTGGGGAAGCCCATCCCCTTCCTCCTTTTCCCAGTTGTCTACCAGGGGAAACACTGAGAATGCAAGGGGGTGGGTTATTTTGAGATGAGCTCATGGCCCAGGGAGGATGTCTGGGAGGAGGCCTGGTGTAGCTGGGAGGGTGGGGTGCTGTGGGAACTCTCCTTCCAGCCTCCTCCCGCCTGGCCCTGCCCAGTATTTGGCTGGACATAGCTGTGTGGGACTGACAGAATCGTAAAGGGGCCTGTCAGCTCAAAATTGAAGGGGCGAACTCCACCCAGAGAAAGAGGAAGGAGCAAGGGAGGCCCTGAGGCAGACAAGGAAAGACCAAATCTCTGGGACATTTCCCACTGACCCCAAGAAACCTTGGCTTCAGCCAGATCAAGGAGGCAGGAGACCATGTATTAGTGATTAGGTGAACCTAGAACCAAGCAACCACATTGTAAACTCCTGCTTCTCTTTCTCCTTTCGAGATGGGATACACAGGACTGAATGATTCAAAGGCTCCCTCCAAAACAATATGCACCCAATTCAATTCAGGATGGCTTTACCAAGGTCCCACTTTGTATACAAGCTAGTGGTAGGTTCCACAAGAATGAAATCCAATCCCTGTCATAGGGGGACCTCTCAGGCAAATACGATAAGACAAGATTCCATAAGCAACATGACAGACATAAGATGTGAGATTCAGAAAATGGTTTCTCTAGAAGATCAGCGTTGGGCAAGTTTAGTGAGGGCTGAGATGGTATAGTTAGTCACTCAATTATGTGTCAAGCATTGTGCTAAGTGCTGGGGGTACAAAGAATAGCAAAAGATAATGTCTGTTCTGGAATAGAATGTAATCTAAAAGGAGAGGTAACATGCAAACAACTATGCACAAACAAGCTATAGACAGAATAAATGGGAGTTAATAGAGAGAAGATATTAAACTAACAGAGATCAGCACAGGAAGACTTATTAGAAGAGTGGGCACAAAATGTGGTCCTGGAGAATCAAAGAACTTTATATAAGCAAGAAGTGGGGTGGGGGCATTCCAAACAAGAAAAAAGAATAGAGGCAGTGGGATGAATGCAAGGGGACTGAATTTAGTGTCAAAGAGTCTGAATTCCAGGAATCAGTGATAGATAAATAGACATGAAAGGAGAGAGAGAAGAAGGAAAGGAAAAAAGAGAAAATGGATAAAAATTAGATAGTAAGAAAATAGATAAAGAGATAGGTAGGTAGATAAGTAGATTATACATTTATAAGTCATTTTTAATATTGTTACGATGATGATGATTATGATCATATTTCATCCTCTCTAGAACGTGGGGTTTGGACAAGATAACCTCTAATGTCCTTTTACTTTTAAATCTTCTTAGGAAGGGGATGTTCTATTTCCCAAAGGTAGAACAATCAGAAATCCACATTCCTCCCCTAGGATGACACTAACCAAGCCACCTGGTAGGTCCAAAGCAGAACCACAGGCTGATTCAGTAGGATGAGTGGAAGAACATCTCATGTCCCAAGCTTTGTGGAACCTATCTATAATCTTCCTCTCTTTCCTATGTGAACCAGATGTATAGACCAATACATCAGAGAGAGCCCCATGCTGAGAGAGCTGGGAATAAGCTTTGACTCTGACACTTTGTTATTTGGAGTCTCAGTTATATCTTCTAAATATGAATGGACTGGGTTAGAAGACCTTTAAAAATGCCATTAATTCTTGCATTCTAGAACTTTATGGCTTATCTCCAGGAATCACATAGAAAATTAGTGACTTGGACTTCTTTTCACCATACAATGAAGCTCTTCTCATTATCTGCTTTATTTCCAGACTTGTATCTAGTCATAATCTTTGAGTGAGCAGAAACCCTCAAAAGTTATCTGGTCCCAGGCTCATGGATAACCAAAGAAGGAGGAAGCCTTTGTCCAATGTTCTACACAGGTGGTAGTCTCAACTGCATGTCCACTATGGGGTAGTTCTGTGTTTGTTAAGAAAGATCTTTCTGTTGAGCCACAGTTTGGCTTCCTGTAACCTTCTCTCATTGGTCCCAATCCTGCCTTCACTGTAGCAATACAAGTAAAAATGATCTCTTTTACAAATGAAGAAAATGTGACTCCAAGAAGTTGAGCCCAACATTATATACAAAAGTAACAAGTAGCAGAAACAGTATCTGACACAAGGTTTCCTATCATCTAAATGCAAAACTCTTTCCCTAACACCATGGTCTAGGTTTTTTTTAGAGAGCAGAAAAACTGAGGCATTGAACTTCTAACTGTGGTGAGTTTCATGGGGAACCAAGATGGTGTTGGGGAGGGGAGAAGTTAATTTTGGTTTAATTTGGCTGCTGTGATGAGATCTTTACTAAACACTCTGGAGAGAAACAGGAAGACAGAACAATCTGTCATCTTGGGAAGCCCCAAACCCTACTGCAGAAACAGGGCTCACAGGAAACCACATGAGAAAGATTTTAAGTGTTAGGTTGCACGGTCCAGTTGGAAGTACAGTAGGATCCTTGGAGAAGAGATAGATCACTGTGGGATGGGGATATTCTATAAAGGCTTTCTGTGCAGGAGGAAATGCCTTTGGAATGGGAGATTTGATTTGGCAAGGGGACATCTGGAGAAAAGGGGGTGGGTGGGTCATGGCATCAGGGTTTTATAGAATTTCACAGCCAGAAGAGACTTCAAAGACCATCTAATCCAATTGTGATCATTAATAGCTAATATATATAACACTTAATTTTTTGCAGTATTATATACATACATATATGTGTATATATATATATATATAAATCTCATTTATTCCTCACAATAACCTGGAACAGACTTAAATAGAAATCTTCATCTCCTTCCTGACAAGCTGACATTCAACCTCTTCTTAAATATCTCCAATAATGAGTAATTCACTACCTTTTTAAAGCAGCCCATTCCTGCTTGAGGCAGCTCCAATTGTTAGGTGATTTCTCCTTGGATGGAGCCAAGGTCTTCCTCTGTGTATTGCCTACCCCCTGTTCCCAGATCTGTGTTCTGAGTCCAAGCAAAATGAATCAAATCCTTCTTTTCTCTTGGCCACCCTTTATATATCTGAAAAGTTATCTTGCCTCCCCTATGGTTTTTCTTCTCCAAGCTAAATGTCTCCAGTCTTCAAAATGGTTCTTCTATTACCAAGTGTCTCTTGCTATATTGGTTACTCCCTTCTACACACACTGCAGCTTATTAAAGTTCCTCCTTAAATGTGGTCATGAATTGCAGCACAGTACTCCAGAAGTGGTTCTGCCCTGGGCAGAGGACTCTAATTTAGGAGATTCTGCCTCTTTTTAATGAAACTTTTTTTTAATTGAAAATTTTTTGTGTCTTTTATTTTTCTATCACCTGAAGTGCTCTGTATTTCTCTCCCTCTCCCAGAGAACCAGCCCAGGTTTCAAAGAATTTCTTTTAAAAGAAAAAGAATAAGATGAGAAAAAATATATAGGCAAAACTGATCAATATGTAAAAAAAAACCCTTGAAAATAATGTTCCGCATCCATGGACCTCCAACTTCTGCAGTGGTGGGGAAAGAGTTCTTATATCTCCTTTTTGGAGCCAAATTCATTCTCCATCAGTTTGCTACAATCAGGTTTGTTTGTTTTGTGGTTGTCATTCTTTCCATATTCATTGTTGTCTGTCACTGAGTATGGCCTTCTCTTGACTCAACTTCCTCCATACTACATCATTTCTCATGAATCATTTCCTGCATCTCTGTATTCATCATATTCATCATTTCTAACAGCACAGGAATATTTCATTACATTCACGTACTACCATTTGTCCAGTCATTCTCCAATCGATGAGTGTCCTTGGCTACCATAAAAAAGTGTCATTCTAACTGTTTTGATGTATATGGAGGCCTTCATTTTGACCTTTTTAGGGTTTGAGCTTTGTAGAGAAATCTCTGAGTTAAAGGGTATAAACTTTATTTGTTTTACCAGAGTATATCTCTGGGCTTGCCCAGTTTGACTGACAGTGACACTCTTGAAGAGCCTTTGGATCATGTCTAGATTGCCTGACATGGAAGCCTGGGTGGGGAGTAGCCTCCTCTGACTGGCTGCCTCCATCTGTGAAACTGCAGACACTTTCTGGTGCTCTCTTTAATGTGTCCAGAGGGTGACATCCCAGTTTATCCCCAATGAGGATACCAAGAACAGAACTTAACCAACATAAGAAGGATTTGTCTTTCCCTCTCTTTTGCCTCAGTTCTTGGGAATAGGCCTGTGTTGATCGTGATTTTTAATTTGGGGTGCTGAGAGACCCAGAGCTCGAACCAGGATTGCATATGGAATGATGCAGCCAGCCAAATCTCTTGGAAGCTCTGAGAAGTCAGGGTGCCCGGGGCTTGAGCCCATTGGGAATTTTGGACCTGGAATGGGGACTATGCTCTGTAACCACTGAGCTAAACTATAAACCTATAAACCTAAATCTATTTCCTCTCTCCAAAGAACGGGATGATACAAAGGAAAGGGAGATCAAGCCCCTCATGTTAGGAGGAATAAATTTGTATATTTGAGATTATACCTTCCGAAATAAATATTTCTTCATGAAAGCTAATTTGACTTTTAATGGTTAAGTGAACTATGTGCAAGGAGGATCCTCCTTGCCAACTGAGGGAACAATAAAAGTGGAGGCTGGAATCATTTGCAGAAACACCTAGACACGGGGTTATCTAAATACCTTCCAGTACCCTTAAGGGTGCAGGAGAATCCTAGTGGTCAAACAGTGAAAAATAATCTGCTTGGCCTTCAGGCAGCAGGGGCCAAGCCTGTGTTACATTTGCATGATTCCGAATTGATTTCCAAGATGATTGTACCAATCCGCAGCTCTTCCAACAATGCATTAATGTGTCTTTCTTTTCCTTAATCAGAAGCAGAGAGGCAGCCTGGTATAATAATGCCAAGAGGAGACTTAGAGTCAGAAGATCTGGATTTGAATGCCAGCCCTGCCATCCTGGCCAAATAATTTCACTTTCTCAGAGTTTCCTCATCTGTAAAATGGGGACAGCAATCATTGCCCTTCCTACGTCAAAGGGCTGTTGAGGGAAAAGCACTTTGTAAACCTCACTGCACCATAGAAATAGGAGTTATTGTTATGATTATCATTATTATTGTTATCATGATTATTGAGCACAGGCCCCAGCAACCCTGGCCAGACGCTGCTGGAAGGAGCCCTGTCTTGTTAAACAAGGTGATGACGGCATGTGTGCATGCTTATGTGTCCCTTCCCCAGCCCCTAGGCCTCTCCCTGGAGCTGGAAGAGCTCAAGATATGTAGAGCACAGCCATAATCACCCAATTATTATTCCATTCCATGGCAACAAGCTGGAAATGCAGTGGGCTGCCCGCGTTTATGTTCCTGAACTCCCAGCCAAGGCAAACTCAGCCTCCCCATGGGAGAGTCCCCCTCCCCGACCATCCCCACTCTGAGAAACTCAGGCCCATTACCTAATTATGGCCAGAATCCATCCGCCAGCCACTTCTGAGCCGCCCAACTTATCTGGTAGCACCTTCTGAAGGGGCACTTCCCCCTGGACCCAGGGGTCAGGGGCCAAGATGTCCCTTCCCTCTCTACCCTGTTCCCCACATACCTCAGTGGAAGGATTCCATTGAGAGAGGTCACAAGTCAAGTGCCCTGAGCATGGGGAAAGTTTGAAACTGGAAGGGGAAGGAACTGTCGGAGAGATGAGAGGATGAAGTTTGGGGATGGAGGGGTCCAATATGGGGCTGTGAGGATGAAAAGAAGGAGAAAGGAGACCATAGAGCATTTCCAGATGAACATCTCCCTGGGGACTTGAAAGGAAGGATGGAAGGAAGGATGGAGGTAAGCCGTGAGCCTCCTACCTCCACACATGGGACAGCAGGACCACGGGATGCTTCCACACAGGGTGGTGGTTATTGTTGTTTTGGAACCACACAACTGGCCAAAATGAGTCTTCACTCCAGACCCAGGGATCTTATCTACTTCATCACCTAGCTGCCCCATCACAGAATCGTGTATGCTAAGTACTAAATAAAGGATATTATATAGATTTTATGAGCACAGGGGAAAATCTTACTTGGGGCTGATGTGCAGTAGAAGCTGAAACTGGATGATGAAGGCAGGATAGAATTTGGGAAGGAAAAGAAAAATTCCTCCCTGGAGCAGGAGGCCCAGAATTTGGAGCACTCGGTGATATGTGGGAGGAATTATTTGGGTCCAGCACGGAGAGGGATTTGAATTCTGGGCAATGGATTTATTCCTTAGCCACACTGATGACATGGATGATTTTAGAGAAGAGTGCATAAGTCTCCACAGAAATGGCCACCACTCCAGTTCAATCACTCTTTATCCCTCATCTGGATCATTCCAATGTCATGTCCTCATGTGTCTGCCCATCCTGAGTGTCTCCCCTCCAATCTATCCTCCGCATAGCTGCCAAAGTAATATTTTTACGTCTAGTTTAATAAATTCCAATGGTTCCCAATTACTCCAGTATTAAATATAAAAATGTTGTTTGGCATTTAATGGGGACAGTTAATAGAAAGCTGAACCTGCAAGTTCAAATCCAGACTCAGAAACTTTGCTGTGTGATCCTGGACAAGACCCTTAATTCTGCCTCAGTTTCTTCTTTTAAAAAAAATTTTCTGCCTCAGTTTCTTTATCTGGAAAATAGGGAAAATCAAATTTCTCTGCCAGGATTCTGTGAGGTTCAAGTGGGATAATTGTCAAGTGCTTTGCCAGATTTAAAGTGGTATATAAATCCTAGCTATAGCCTTTAAGATCTAGCTATTCTGTCCTTTCTATTCCTCCCCTGGGCTTTTCCATTTTCCCATTTGTTACTATTCTCTGGGGAAATATTCTTGCTCCTGACCTCTAACTCTGAGTTCCTAGTTTCCTGCAAAGCTCAGCTCAGATTTGATCCTTCCAAGTCCCTTTCCTTGAGGTCCCCCCAGCTACTGGTGCCCTTCTCTTCCCTAATTATCACTGATTTATTTTCTTTACATATTTATATGTGTATCAGTGGTCTCCCCATAAAGACCATAAGTTCCTTGAGGGCAGGGACCATCTCATTTTTGGTCTTCATAATATCTCTGATGCACAGACCTGTTCGTGTTCCTCTTCTTCCTCTCTATACTATTGTTGAGTATCTGTCTAGTATCTGATTATTGTCTAATCTGAATAGGAAGAAGGGAAAAAACTTCTTCTTGGATAACATCTAACACTTTTTTTTACCCTTTCTAGTTTAAAAAGTATATCATCTAAATGTGTAAATATGTTTAGAAGAAGTGCACATATTTAACCTATATTGGATTACTTGCTGGCTGGGGGGGGGGAAGGAGGGAGAAAAATTTAGAACACAAGGTTTTGCAAGGGTGAATGTTGGAAATTATCTTCACATATATTTTGAAAAATAAAAAGCTATTATTATTTTTAAAAGTACATCATCTTGGGGCAGCTAGGTGGCGCAGTGGATAGAGTACCAGCCCTGAAGTCAAAAGGACCTGAGTTCAAATCTGGTCTCAGACACTTAACATACCCTAGTTGTGTGACCCTGGGCAAGTCACTTAACCCCCATTGCCTCAGCAAAAAAAGCAAAAAAAAAAAAAAAGTGTATCATCTCTCCTTCCTTCTTCCTTACTGACCCTTTTTTCCTATTGGTGAGTTTCTTCCAAGATGACCTCCATTTTGGCACTTGGCGAAGGTCAGCCATGTTTCATTTCCCTCCTGATTATACTTCTAACTCTCCTGACTTTATCAACATGACTCCTTAAGGGACCTTCTCAGGCCTTTGCCTTTATATCTTCAGCTCCTTTGAAAGTATTTTCTCCATTAGATTGTAAGCTTCTTGTGGGCAGGAACAGTTCATCTTTTTAACCATATTTGTATTCTCAGCAGTTAACACAGTGCCTGACACATAGTGAGAGCTTAATAACAGCATGATGCCTGCTTGTTCCTTGCTGCTGGTTTGCCCTCCCAATTCCTGCCCTAATTAAAAAAGAAAGAAAGAAAAAAGGAAGGAAGGCAGAGAGAAAGAAAGAGAGAGAAGAAAGAAAGAAAGAAAGAAAGAAAGAAAGAAAGAAAGAAAGAAAGAAAGAAAGAAAGAAAGAAAGAAAGAAAGAAAGAAAGAAAGAAAGAAAGAAAGAAAGAAAGAAGGAAGGAAGGAGGAAGAAGGAAAGAAGGAAGGAGGAAGAAAGAAAAAAGAAAGAAAGGAAGAAAGGAAGAAAAAAAGAAAGAAAGATAGAAAAGAAGGAAGGAAGGAAGGAAGGAAGGAAGGAAGGAAGGAAGGAAGGAAGGAA